>JAQQSV010000815.1:0-46447 GCA_028646515.1 Pseudochirops corinnae
GCCACTGCCTCTGACGCCGCTTCCAGTCCACACCGCACGGAGACTAGCTTGGTTCTGGCGTTCTCTTGCTCCACCCCTTCCTGCTACGTCAGCAAGCTCAAGGGGCGTGGAAGATCTTCAAATCCTAGTATCGTTACACTGACTTGCTTATTTATCACTCTGATAAACTCTGACCAAGTTATAACCTTCCTGACTAGAGTGCAAAGAAAAAATTCAAATGAAACAGCCTGGGAAAACTTAAAGTAGGGAAGGAACATTTTCAGTTGGAATCGGGCGATACCACAGAAGAAAAGGATTCGTAGAAGGGGAAGCACACGAGCTGAGCATCAAAAGAAGAGGAACACCCGAAAGGAGGAGATAAGACATATTACGGACACGGAGGACAGACTGCAGAAATGAATGGAGGAGGGAAACAGTATTTCAAGTTTGGAGAACAATTAGAAATCTAGAGCATAAAATGTATGAGGGAGTAATGTGAAACAAGATAGGGAAGACAGCTCGGAATCACCTTGTGGAGGCTCTCAATGCAAGAATAACTGGTCTACTGAGAGTACGGAGCCATTTTGATTTCTAGAGAAAAAATGACAGTAGTTTGATAGTGTTGGACCTGTCTGTGCCTTAGGAAGATTATTTTGGCAACTGTACGACAGATAGATTAGAACAGGAGAAAAACCCGGAAATGGGAGATTGCCTAGGAGGGTAGTACACTAGTCCTCAAAGGCCTATTAGTGAGCTGCAAATTTAGTAAGTATTGCCAACCCAGGAAGGTTTAGGTTTGAGCCCAGTGGTGTCTGCTGCTTGATGACCAGCCTCCCTAAATTCACAGAGGTTCATCAACAACTCAGGCTTAGGAGACGCTCACTCATGACATCTCCAGAAAATACTACATTATAAAGAGGCTGCCATCTTTCTTGGTAGAGGGAATAATTAAACTGGTAGAATTACAAGTCTTAGAAGCAGTCGTGGAAGTTATAATAAAATAACAAATCAACTCTGAAAGATTAAAGAACTTTGATCAAGAAAATAATCAAACATGACTTCAGAGGGCTGATGAAGAACACTGCTGACCTCATGACACAAGGATGATGGATTAATATGCAGAATGAGAAACACATATTTGGGTGGGGTAAATGTGGGAATTTGTTCGGCTTGGTTATGCTTACAATAAATTGGGATTCTGTCTTCCTTTCTTACCTTCCCAGTGGGTGGGAGAAAAAGTAAACGCTTGATAATAGGGAAAAAAAACACTTAAAAAATCATGACAAAAGTTACTTTGGGCAGAGCAAAATGGCCCATTGAAGACTAAGGTCTCTTTATTCATATACCTAGGGTTAAGACTCAAGCATTTGGGCACAAGAGACTTAATTTTTGCAAAGTCTGAAAGTTGTAGGGGAGAAATCTTATAAGGCTTATATCAAAATAAAAAACAACAACAACACATACCTGTGGCTAAAAACTGGAAATAAAGTGGGTGTCCATCAACTGGTGAATGGCTTAACAAATTAATCGTAATAATAATACCTATAGCTAACGCTTATGTAAAATTAAGTGCTGGGCACTGTGCTAAGTGCTTTAATAATGATATATGAATGTGACAAAATATTATTGTGCCATAAAAAGCAAAGGATTCAGAGAAACAGGAGAGGATTTGCATGAATCACTGTAAAATCAAGTGAATAGAAGCTGGAAAATAATATAATGACTATAATAAAGGAAAATAATTGTTTTAAAATCCCACCTTCTACAAGAGTTCTTTCCTCTCTTAATTCCAATTTATTCTGTCTATACCTTATTTGCAGGTGTTTGCTTATAGTTTCCCCCTTTATAGACTGTGAGCTTCTTGAGGGTGGGGACCTTCTTTTGCTTCTTTTTTGTATCCCTAGGGCTTAGCCCATAGCACTGGGGATATGTGCTTAATAAATACTGACTGATGAATGACCAATCAGGTCAGAGGCTAAAGGAACCTGATCATAATGAAATATTCGCCCCATCTTTTGGCAGAGGAGAGACAGACTGGTAGTGCACAAATGCTCAGTTTCAGATATGACCAATGTGTGACTTCTGCTTGACTATACTTACTTAATATAATGGAGGACTTTTATTTTGTAGAGAAACAATTGCGGGGAGAAAGTAGTGATGGTGATTCAAAAAAAAAAAAAAAAAGAAAAAATATCACTAATGAAATATAAAAGTACACAAAAGGAGTAAAAGGATATTCAGAAGGGGAACAGACAGAAGGCAGTGTAGGTATATCCTATTACATTTAATAGAAACTTGAAAAAAACAGAGCTGTATATAACAGATTCATGGTTTCACACACAACATTCTTTGTTCTTTGTGTATGGACATCCTTATGTCTAATTATATTTGTCACATTCATAATAAAAAAAGAGAATTTAAAAAACTACCGCCCATAGTGAAAGAAAATAAACTGGAGTTACAATAAATCAGTCCATGGACAAGTACTGGTGCCCTTTTCAAGGCTAGTGATGATGCAGACTAGAATCATTGCTGATAATGGGGAGTGTGGGAAAAATGTGCTAGCTGATATCTTCAGAATGTTTTGAAGACATAAAAATCTTATCTGCATGTCTAACTTAATATGTTCCTGGTCCTTACATAGTACCCACTCGAGTTCAGCTATCTTAGGCTGCTTGTTATTATTATTTGTATTTTGAAAAGTACACGTGACTTCAAAGACAAGATTGAGGAAGTATGATGTAGACAAATAGAGCTGGGTTATAGAATAATTACGATTATCTTCCTCTAGTCTGTCTCCTGGGACAGCAGGAGACACTAGAAATCTAAATGAGTCCAGAAAATAAACCAAGGTCAGAGTGTCAACTGGAAAGCATATGGTTGCTGTAACTCAACCTTTGGATGGATGAAGTTCAAGAAGGAGTCTGCCCAGGGCAGATTGCTTATAGAGCTAAGGATATGCCCTAGGATTGAAAGACTTGGTGACATCATTAATCATCCTATAAACAAGCAGAAAAGAAAATATTATAGAAAATTCCAAAGGATCTGTCACTGATAAGACCTTGGCTTGAGTTCTTCCAAACTGCTTACTGTGGATGCTCAGAATCTTCATGCAATTTTCCATATAGCACCAAGGAAAGAAAACATGTCTTTTGTAGTATGTGCAGATGGAAGGGAAACTAAAATGTATCTGACCAGCTTCATTAACATGATTTAGGTTTTATTTAATTACCTGGAGTCTAGCAATATACTTAGTATTACTCAGAAAATTCTCAACATCAATATTACATAGGTTTCTTTAATGTAGGCATGCTTGAGGATCAACTCAGCCTATTTTTCTTATCCTCTGGGAAAGCTTTTCCTTTAGCAAACTTGGCGACTCACTGAAAATTTCTGACAGTCATCCAAGAATGTCTATCTGCTGTTGATGGGAGCCAGAATTCCTTATGCAATAGAGGGAACAACTGAAGGTTTATTTGGCAAGGGTGAGAGTCAGTTCAAAATAATCAGATAAACGATGCTGAAAGCTGTCATCACTCTGATTCTTAGTCAAGGACTGACACAATGCCATTTCTCAGATGGGTAGATCATATTTGATGGTGTCAATGAGCTGGTGCCCACATTAGTGTATATTTGGGAGAAGAGTACTTAACAGTTCTACGAACACTTTTGCAATATCTATGAACTATACTTAATATCAAATGGCAAGGCATGATTACCAATGGATTCCTAGAGCATAGTGCAACATCTCCAAAGCCATATTCACTTAGCTCTGGTAGGCTGGATATTTGAGAAAGATGAATAGCAGTGGGAATCCCAAGCAATAACTGGGTGACAAGCATTAAGTGGAGAGAATACAAGTGGGTGGAAAATGAGGCAAAGACACCACCCCAAACAATACATTGGTGCTGTAGGTTGTCTGGAACAAACAGCAACAGACAATAATTGAATGAGTTCCTTGAGGAGCCAATCAGCCAATAAGCATTTATTAAACACCTATATGCCAGGGACTGGGCTATGAATAAACTGTAAGATGAAGAAGAAGAATTAAAAATAGCAACAACCAGGTGTATATTTAGTGTGGAATAGGCTTACTTGTTCCTTCTCTTACATGTCCCTACATGTAAAGATAATATCACCATTATACTAGTTTACGTTGTTTGATAAAAAATATTAAGATTGCTACTTTAATCTTCAGTCAAATCGTTAAATGGGATGTCATTATGTGTATTCCTAAGGTATATGAATTCATTAGAACAGAAAGAAAGAGGCCATTGGGACCCCCATAGGAGAAATAATAAATGATATAAAATATTAATATTAGTAAATGCTGGTATTAAATACTATTAAATTCCAGCTTAACATATGTTTGCTAAGCTGGTAAATTGTCATAAATTATCATTTGATGCAATGATTTAAGAACATTTTTTAAGAAAAAAAGTTAATGTATAACCTGTGTCAAATTGTTTGCCTTCTCAATGATGGAGCAGGGAGGAAGAGAATTTGGAACTAAAAAATTTTAAAAATGAATGTTAAAAACTGTTTTTATACGTAATTGAGAAAAAATTAGATATTAAGTAAAAACAAGGTAATGCTAGAAGGGAGGGCAGAAGAAGCATTTATTAAGTGCCCCACAATGTGTCAGTCATTGAGCTAAGTGCTTTACAAATAGTATCTCTATTTTACAATTAAGAAAACTAAGACAAGGTTATGTGACTTTTCCAGTATCACAGAGCTTTTAAGTATCTGAGGCCGAATTTGAACTTAGGTCTTCTTGACTCCAGGCCTACTCTGCTCCAAACTTTGCTGTCAACTGTTTTGGCTCTTAAATCAGATTCCCTCTCTGATCTCTTGTACATGGTCCCCTTGATATTCTGCTGGAAACGGGAGGAGGTTGACTAAATCGCAGGCACTTTTCCTTTTAGATTCTATTTTTGCCTAATTTGGTAGCTAACTAATCAAGTCTCATATCCTGCTGCTTCTTGGAAACTCTGTTAGGAGGTTTACTGGTGACTCACCTGAGCATGGTCCAAGATGCAGAGGACACTGTGTGACCTTAAGGAAGTTATTTAACTTCTATGAATTTCATTTTCCCTTTTTTTTTTTTGAAAAAATGGGGATAAACACCAACACTGCCTAGCTTCTGAATTGTTCTGAAGATCAAATGAGGAGGTATTTAAAAGCGTTCTGAAATCAAAGTGCCAGAGATATGCATGCTATTTTTATTATTAGCAGGCAACTGTTTCCTTCGCATTACTACTCCTCTGAAAATATGGCAACAAAACCCAGGAAGAAAAAGATTTGTTGCTGTTGCATAGTCGTGTCTGATTTTTCATGACTGCATTTGGGGTTTTCTTGGCTAAGATACTGGGGTGGTTTGCCAGTTTCTTTTTCTAGTTCATTTTACAGATGAGGAAATTGAGGCAAACCAGATTCAGTGACTTGGCCAGGGTCACACAGATAATAAGGGTCTGAGGCCATATTTGAAATCAGGAAGACTCATCTTCCTGGCTCCAGGCCTGTGATCTATCCACTGCACCACTTAAATGCCGTATGAAAAAGCTACATATTCATAATTTCAACTTTACTGGTGGTTCCCTTCCACTGTCATCTTGCCCTTCTTCCATGTCACCTATAACTTAGAAACGGATTTTCCATTTCTGGCCAATGAAATCCTTCTAAGTTCTTTACACATACCATGGCTAAAGTGTTGCCAACCTTCATGAAACTTTCCCCAAAAGGATTTTACAATGAAGGATTAAAAGATTATTCCCTGATCAACTTTCTCATAGCAATTTTTAAAATAGAATTCTTCTCTGCATTTAACATTATGCCTTGTATTAAGTTATTTGTGTACATGTCTTTTCTCCCTATTAGATGAAGAACCTTCTGAGGAAAGGGGCTGTATCTTCATATTTCCACCCTTCATGCCTAGCATATAAGTGGTTAATATATTTTGTTAAATAGAAATGATTGCTGGTGACCTTTGCAACCTTCCTAACCATAACTTATCCTACTCCCTTCTTGCCCCTTTTCTCCCCACCACATTGTCCCACAGGCTACATCCTAACCAAACTGGACAACTCATGTACCTCTGAACATGTCCTTTACTTTCTCTTTTCTACTCATATCATGCCCCCAAAATGGAATTCCTGCCTGTTCCAATCTCCACTTGTTGCAATCAAACCCATCTTTCAATGCCCGCCTTATCTAAAAGTAATCTCTCCCGCCTAAGAATTCTCATTGCATCCTGCCAATACTTCTCTTATTCACTATGGCATTCCTCATCATTCTCTCCACTAGACTGTAAACTCAAGGAGGCTTGTGACAATGTATCATAAGAAGGATTTATAATTATAACCTTTGTATCTCCCTAATGATTTATACTAAGGAATGTTTGTTCTGTAAATGATCGCCCAATTCTTGGACTCCAAATCTCCTTTCTTTATATTCTGTACCTTCTGATTTCCATTGTTTCAACTCTTGACTATAATACTTCTATATCTCTGCAGTTTCAACATCGCCTCTTTTACAGAATAAATTTTCAAGGGGCTGACCCTGAATTTCCTCCAGAAAAATGTTCCATAGAGCCTAATCCAATGCTGGACAGCTGTTAGTCTCATAGGTTTCACCTTTTTGACCCTGGACTGTGTTGTTCACTTTGTCCAATACATATTAAGTACATGGCAGATTTCAGTCTGGAGCCCATCACAAACCTCAAATCAGTCCAAATATTGATTTACTATCAAACGAGTAAAGCCAACAATTCCCTAGTGTGTTGTACACTACCTAGCAAAAGCCTTCCTTCACAGTCTCTGTGCTGATATGTACATTAATGCATAGATCTGAGCCAATTTCCTGAATTCACTTTTAAATACAGCATCATAAACACTTTTGAAACCACTCTGAAAAGCTCTCATCTCAACATAATCTTTTCATATACTTAAGAGCTAAATTAATTTCCCTTTCTATAAATTACATAATTATACAGTCAAGTATCTCAGCACGTAAAGATCCCAGATTCCTACCATCTATTAAGAATGGCCCAATCCAATCCTTCTCTAGTAGAGTCATTTTGCTCAAGGTGGTAGAAGGATGGGATGGAGTTAGTCACTAGTCAGGGGAAGCCCAATTAAAAAAACAAGTTTTAAAATTGATATATTTTTTAACATCAATGTAGCGTCTCCCCCTCCCACCTAACAAATAGTATTTTTTAAGTCCAAAAAAAAAGAAAAGAAAAGAAAAAAATAGAAGCCTAGCTTTATGAACAGTTTGAAAAAGTCTAAAAATATGTGTCACATGTAGCACTTGTGGAGTTCCTACTTCTTCAAAAGGATGAGGTGGGAGTGTCTCTTCTTTCAAGTCATGCTTATTTATAATTTTGCAAAATTTTCATTTTTTTTTACACATGTGTAGTTCTTCCATCTGTACTGCTGTAGTCACTGTGTATACTGTTTTCTTGGCTCTGCTCAGGAAGGCAATTTTTAAAATGGGGAAAGTTTTTACAAAATAATGGTAGTGTGAGAATATTTGTCTCTCCCTGAAACTAGTTAACATTGGCAGGATCAGAGATCTAAAGTCAGAAGTAACACAAAATGTCATCTAGTCCAAATTATTCATTTTACAGATGAGGAACATGATGGTGGTGGTGGTGAGGGGAGAGAAAGTCAAGTTTAAGATCATACAGGTAGTATCAAAAGTAGAATCTGAACCTTGGTCTGCAGAACCAATAATTCTTCTAATCTACTCCTTCATCTCTCTCAGTAATTCATTTGTGATTTAAAGTGTATCTAAACCAGCAAAAACCAAAACCAAACTCCAACAAGAAACTAAACTGTTCAAAAAGCCCCAACAATGTCTATGTGATAATTTGGCAGCTGGGTAATTTTTACCAGTTATGAACCCCCTGACTTGTGAATATGCTCATCCTATACATCTGGCCAGTCTGTGATGACCTGGCCCCGTAGGTGAGATCTCTTCCCCCGACATCATATCTCCATCTCTCTTGTGCCCTGGATGTTGGGATAGTAGTTCGTATGCAACTGGGGGTAGAAAGGCGGTAATTTACAGCACCATTCATTGCTGTAATTCCTCATCTCTGAGGAATTTGGTTCATGTTTTCCCATAGAACAATGTCATATATGATAAAAAAGTAAGCACATGATTATGTATTATGCCTGTCAAGTTGTTAAACTATTTTTCTTTCACATTAAACTACTTTTATCTAGTTTTAAATCATCTTAAAACAGCAACTTATGAAATGCTTTCTTGCCTCCACAATGTTGGATGATTCTTGGGGCAGGTCAGAGTAGCATAATCTGGAGAGCTGAAAGATGAAAACTGTTGACTAAATTAAACTAATCACTTCCTTTCTTTCCTCAACCTTGACCTCTGTCCATACTGACATCTTAACTAGATCCAAGGCCTAGAAATTTAGGGACTGTTTTTTTCAGAGCTCTAAATATAGTTATATATTATAGTGAATTATCACATTGGCTTATTTCAATATATCAAGCAAGATTTATCAAGAGCAGATTAAATTTGAAAGGACATATTTTTATGTTCTTAAGCCAACCAATTAACTACAGTGGTATAAAAAGGCTTTTGTTGGCTAGACTTAGAAACTAAACACAATGTATATATAACATTGTTTCTATTGGAAAAAAAACCCACCTGATTTCTATACACCTGATATAAACAGGCTCAGAAACACAATCTGTTTGCAAGTTAAGGACTATTTGTAACTGGGGTCACTGGTATCTTTAAATGCAAAATAAAGGCAGAGTGCTCTCCCATAAAGAACACTACATTTGGGAAAGGCCTCTGTTCACTTCCAATGAAGTGGGCAAATCACTTAACCTTTCTCAGTCTCACTGTCACCATTTGTAAAATATAAAAGTTGGCTAAAATGATGTTTATTTTAAAAAATGTTTTGCTGATGCTTACTGTCACTTTCCAAAGACTCTTCCCCCTCAAAATGGAACCCTTCCTTTTAACACATAAGTTTAGTCAAGCAAAAAAAAGGAAACACATGGAGGATGCCAGAAAATGTGTGCCTTGATCCAGACCTACTGTCTGTCAACTCTTTATCAATAAGAAGGAATGCTCCCCTATCAGTCTTCTGAAGTCACCAATGGTCACCACATTAGAGTTCTGCAGGGAAAGAGTTTCCTTTTACATTCTTATATTGTGTAAAATTTTCTCCTGGTTCTGTCTACTTCATTCTGTATCACTTTATAAAAGTCTTCCCAAGTTTCTCTGAATTATTCATATTAATCATTTTGCATGGTACAACAACATTCCATTAAACCCACATACTGTGCAATTTGTTTAGTCATTTCCCATGATAGGCACCCGCTTTTAGTTATTTTCTATCACAAAAAGAATGGCTAGGAATATTTTTGTACTCATGGGGCCTTTTTAATTGTCTTTGAGGTCCCTGAGGGGTCTGCTTTTGGGTGAACTTTTGGAAGTCCCTTCCAGATCTAACGGCTCCTAAATGGATATATAGACCTGGCATTAGAAGTAAATAAGCCTGTTTAATAAGGAGAGCCCAAGGATCACACAGAACATAAAAGAAAAAGCAAAATAAGAACTTGTATAAGAAACCAAATTGAACTTCACTAGTACAAAAGATGTGACATTATAACCAAGCTTTTTAAAAAGCAGTGTTTCAACATTTTGTGTTTTTCTATGAGGTTCACTAGGGGAAAAACGGTACCAAGCCCTCCTACGGTATCTAGCTGCAATAGTTAGATATAAATCTTCCTTATCATCCTGCCAGGCTATTTATACTTCATTAAAACATCACTGTGCTAAATCAGCCAAAGGCACTCACTAGAAGAATTCTGAAATCGAGCAAGATAAGAAACTTGAAGGAAGCCCTTAATGAATAAATCATACTTCAGTATTTAGATCGGCAAGAAGATGCAGTAATATAATTAGCTATTCTTATATGCTACTGAAAGGCAGACTTGCTTCCTGTAGTGCTTTAATTTGGGGTGCTACTTTCAATGCATTTCTTACCCTGTTTGCCCAGCTGGTCTCCAACTATTTGGGAATATTATAAATCCCTCAAATCAGAGGACCTGATCTGGTCAAATCCCCACCAGCTTTGCCCCTTACACTTGGTTTGAAGGTGGACAAATTTATAAAACCTCTTCAGACCTCAGTTACCTAATCTGCAAAACAAACAAGAACATAAGGACATCTAAAATTCCTTCCAGCTCTAACTCCATGATTCCAGGGGAAGGGGAGGTAGGATGATCTCATGCCATTTTTTGATGGTTCAAATCACTTCTGTCACTTTTGACTGGGCTCAAAACATTCAAATATGGCAATTTATTCACTATTCTCAGTTTTTTACACTGCTGGAGAGCTGAGGATTAAGCAAGTTAAAACTGGGAAGCTGAAGGAGGGTAATTATAGAGTAAATTATCCTGGTTCCTTCCTTTCTTATTCCAACCTTGACATCCCTACCTTTCTCCTCCAACTATAAATCTAGCAGGAGATAGGTCCTGGAAAAATCTGGAATGTGGAACATTTTATATCTTATGGTAAATGATCATATTTAATTGATTTCAATATGTTACATGTAAATTTTATGAGCAGTTAAAAGATGCATGCTTATGTTAAGCCAACAAAATAACTGTAAAGCTGTAGAAGATAATAAAAAATTATGCACATTTCAGTTGCTTTCCCTATTTCTAATCTTACCTTGACCCTCTCAAAAATATTTTTCCTCATGACTTAAACACTTAGAAATTTGGTAAGGATTAGAGATTTTTAATGCTTTAGAAAGACTTCCTTCCACGGCTAGTGAGTCATTGTGATTCATAAGCATATCATGAGAACCCACAAAAGTCATCTCATCTAAACCTTTTAATTTGAGAGATGAAGAAACTTCACTTCTAGGGCTCTCTCTGAAAGTGTAATGTACAAATACAAAACACAAGGTTAACATTCCCTATGATAGGAATATTCTAACCAATATGCTTAATTGCTTCCAGAGAAAAAGTGAGTTGAAACTTTCTGTTAACAAAGAACACAGGAACAATGTTGTGAATGGGCACCTGGCCCACAATGTGATAACTGATCTTTGTGATTATGTGGTGAAATTTAATTTTTAAAAAATTAACAATGTCACTATAGAACGGTGATAGCAGGGGCCTTGTATGACCTGTTTCAAAAATTAAAAAATCTGTTTAAGCCTGGCATGGTAGAGCATGCCTATAATCCCAGCTACTTGGCAGGCTGAGCCTAGCTGATCTGCTGAACTGCAGATTAGCTCCATTAAGTCTAAAAGCAGCATAGTAAGCCCTAGGGACCAGAGGGACACCAGGGTGCCAAAAGGGTGAACTGGTTCAGAATGAAAATGGAGCAGACCAATGGTCAATCAGTAATGGTATCAGGCCCACTGCTACTTCAATCCTGGGAAAGTTAAAGAGACCTAGAGACCCACTCTTAAAAAAAATGTTTACTACTGAAAAGAAAGATAAAAAGAGCCCATTTTTGCTATTTCTCAAATAAAACTGGGGTAAAGGTATTTCAAAGGAGATGAATAGATTTCTTTTACCACTTTAGAATTCTATTACCATTCTATCTTGTGGTCTTTTCTCCCTCTCCCTCCATACACCTTTTTCAATTTTCAAGAAAGAGCACATTCTGTTCTATCAAACTTACCAAAATTAAAATAATGACCACCATCTGTCAAAATAATTGGGGGAGGGGAGACAGGGGTTAAATCATTGTTATGGCTGTTCTTATAAATTAAAGTACTTTTGGCTGCCATGTAGTGATTTTTCACCCATGTGAAAATCGTATTTAATTAAATTAAGTGTTTTTGAAATGGCACAACAGACACCAAATGAGTAAGATCCACATACTCAAAATTCATTACATGTTAACTTGGGAGAAGAATGCCAACAACAACAGGAATCTGGAAGCACTACTGACGTGACCTGTCTCAACCTGGAGAAATGACCCATTACAGACAAGCCCTGTTGAGATGTAACATAAATATGAATGTATTCAATCCAAAATAAAAGCTGACTTTCAGCAGTAGGGTCAGAGTCAAGATTTACATTCTCTTATACTTCAGGTTACAAAAGAGAACTTTTCATCTATCACAATACCAATGACATTATGGTTTGGCAGCTGGGCCAACAAATTAACTATTTGGTTCTGGTAGTAGTGACTTTGAGGATCAGTCTGTTGGTTCCCAAAAGATAAAGAGTAACTGATTGTTACAAAAGGTAAAAAAATAGAAATTGTATTCACTTGACCTAATTTTTTTTATTACAAAATGACAGCTAATATTTGCATAATGGCTTAAAGTTTACAAATCATTTTATGTAGATTATCTCATATGATTTTCACAAAATTATAGGTGAGCTTGTTAAGACCAATAGCCAAAGTCACATGTTACTTCAACAATCTATAACTCATTTATATTATGTCTAATGGTCTACAAAGAGACTGTTAATATAAAATATTGTATTAGGGAGATTTGGCCATTACTTTCCCCTCCAAAATAAAACTCCATATACACTTACTCAGTGATTGCTAAGATTTGCAAATCAGGGAATTCACTATGAGAAAAAGAGATGAGCCTTGGGTGAGTAACAGCACATACAGTTCAACCTTGGGTGAGTTGCTGAATATTTCTTAGCCTTAATTCCCTCATCTATAAAACAGCACCTACATCACAGGGTGGTTGGGAGGATCAAATAAAATAATACATGTAAAATGCTTGGAAAACCTTAAAGCATAATATTCATTACTAGTCATTTTTTTCCCTTACAGAATCCAATCATTCACAACTAATTAAACCATTTATCTAGTTAATTATTGCAGTTAATGATGTAGAAACATGCTTTAATGCAAGTGTTTTTAATCTGGAATCTATGAACTTGTTTTTAAAAATATTTTGATTACTATATTTCAACATAATTGTTTTCCTTTGTATTTCTATATATTTTGTTTATGCATTTAAAAATATTTTGAGAAGAGGTCCACTGGCTTCATCAGACCACCAAAGGAGTCTAGGACACAGAAAAAGATTAAGAACCCCTACTCTAATGTAAGTAAATAGAAAGTTCAATTAAAAGATGCTCTAAAAATACGATTTTACCTCTTCAAAGATTTTTCTCTCCTTTGCACTCTCATAGCACACGTGCCAATTTTTTGTCTTTCATGTACATTGTGAAATTTCTTGTATTGTTTAATTTGTGACTCTACAATTCAACTAAACACTTCACTCTAGAGTTCCTTGATCCTTTTTGTCCTATTGCCATCCATGGCTATCAAAATCCCAACCTTGGATTATCCCCCACCATCCACTTCTTTTTCCTACTAATGTGCTGTTAACAGCGCTGGGAGAAGTCCCAGACCTATACTGACTGCTAATGAATCTGAACTGGCCCCTCACCATAGCAAGGTAATCCTTTATATCTTTTCTAATTGACTATCTATACCATGGTGGTTCTAAGTTCCTCCTTAAAGTCTTTCACTCAACACTGCTCCTTTCCCTACTTTCCCTTGGGGTTACAGTGAGAATTAAATGAAATAATATTTATAAGAGTGCTTATGCCTGACACATGTGCTTGATAAAAATGCTTAATTCCTTCCTTTTTCTTTTCCTTTCCTCAGCAGAGGAACTTCTCAGCATGCTTTACTGAGAAAAGAAAGGTCATCTGTCTTGAGCTGACTCTTCTCACCTAATTCCACTTGTTAAACCATCTTGACACCCCAATATGTTATTTTCCTTTGCTCTAGTCTCTGGGTGCAGCTAAGTAGCACAGTGGAGAGAGTGCTGTGTTTGGAGTCCAGAAAATTCATCATCCTTAGTTCAAATCCAGCCTCAGACATTTACTACCTGTGTGACCCTGGGCAAGTCACTTAACTCCGTTTGCCTCATTACCTTATTAGTAAAATGAGCTGGAGACGGTAATGGCAAACCACTTCACTATCTTTGTCAAGAAAACCCCCAATGGGGTCACGAAGAATTGGATATGACTGAAATGAATCAACAAAGTCTGATTAAGAGGTGACCCTTCTCCTTGTCAAGGTGAATACCTTGATTCTATCCATTCCCAACTGCTCCAACAGACTGTCTCCACAATTTCCCCCATCCCCAGCCCCAATATTTAATCATTCCTTCCCTGCTGCTCACAAACATGCTTATGTCACATTTAAAATGCAACAACATTCATCTGACCCGATATATCTTTAAGTTCCATTTCTACACTGACTGCCTACCCTACTCCCTTCCCACCACCCATGACACTATGCCGAGGTTGACTTGATGGCTGATGAATATTTGCCTAGAACTACCTCATCACCAGAAGTCCCAGGTGCTGTTCATCTCCTTTCTGGCTTATTTTCTTGTCTGTTCCCTCACCAAGTGGGCGGCCAGTACCCCGTTTTCCACTTCCCTTTTATGTGTTGCTTTCCCCAATTAGAATATAAGCTCTGGATGAGTAGGGTCTATCTTTGTTTTCCAATTTTTGCATACATAGTACCTGGCACATATAAGTATTCTGTCTACCTATCTGTCTGTCCAGACATCCACCCGTCCATCCATCTATCTGATTGTCTGCCTCCTCCCTTTCAAAGCCAAATGCCTAAAAAAAGCCATCTACCATCCTCACTGCCTCCATCTGCCCTCCTTTAAACTTAGATGGAATGTGGTTTCTGGCTTCAGAACACAAAAATCAGAAGTTGCTTTCCAAAGTCATTAGTGTTTTCTTAATGACCATATCTGATACAATTTTGCCTCAGGCTTCCTCTTTCTTGACCTCTCTAGAGCATCTGGACTATCACTTTATCCTAGATACTCTCCTCGAGGGTTTTTGTGGCACTGCTTTTTCTTGGTTTCCTCTTCCCTTTCTGGCAACTCCACAATCTCCTTTGCTGGCTCATCATCCAATGAAACTCCCTAACTATGGGTGCAAGCCAAAGCTTGGCCTTGGATAATCTTCACTCTCATACCACGGCTCCCACAGGCACAATGATCATCTATGCTGGAAGAGTCCATAGATCTTCCTGACCTATGCTTTTATAAATGGAGGAGAAAAAGGGACAGATACCCAAGATGGACTCAATCCCCTACTTGTTTAGATCTTGGCTTTTCCCCTAACAATTCCCAAATACTCTTTTAATACAGAGCCTGCAGAAATATTTTCTATTCCAACTTCTATAGGAACAAGAAATCAGAAAAGGAATTATAATTATAGTTCTTTCAAGTTCAAGTATTTTGGGAATGCCTCCAAATTGGTCAATTAGCATAATGTGCAATATTCTCGGGCAATATTTCCAGGTACATTAACATTGTGCTTTAATTTAATGAGGAGCTCTGCCTGGAATCACTGAAATGAAGCCACTCATTTAAAGAATTGCTGGTTTTGAAATAATCAGAACACAGATGCATTTTCCTGGAGAATGTTTTATAACCTATATCTAACAGACAAAAAGGTTTCGTAAATGTTTAACCATGTTATTTTCTCTGAGGAACAGATGGAAAAATATATGAATAATTGTAGATATATTCAGGCTGCAAAGTACTATGAGTTCCAAGCATTATTAGTTATGATTGAGGCCAAAGCTACATTGACTTAAAAAAATTTGCTGAAATATTTTCCTTATTAATCTGTCTTCCTCTTTTCTCCATCTATGACTGAACATACATACAGGCTCTATCTGCAAGGGTGGTCCAGCTATTCAATCTCCAAAAACTGCTAATTTTTTCTATGCAAATTATATTTCCTGATCATAAATCCCTTAGTAAGTTCCAATTATATGCTTCTAATTAAAGCTAGAGATGTTAGACTAGAATAAATCTATGGAAGAGGCATATTGATAGAAACTTAATGAGCAACAATTTTAAGAGTGTCTTGTAGAGGGTTTTAGATTTGGATGATTTGACTTCATAAAATGTTTTGACTCATCCCTTTCACCTTACTGCCTTAAAGAAACCAAACATTAAGAATAAGAGGAGTTAGGGAACAGGAAGCAAGCTAAAGGAGGGCCATCCTTAGTAAAGGAAATGAGACAGAACCAAAAGAAGGATTCGTAGGGCTAGACAACAAAAGGACTTCCAGATATCTGTCCCTCTGTAGGTGAGGAGTCCTGAAACTGAGTAACAAGAAAAGGACAAGGCAGGACTGATACACTGAGAAATCAGCAGGAGTAGCTAAAAGCATCTGTTTGTTCTATGACCCAGGAGACAATCTTGATTTAGAATGCTACAGCTGGCAGTCTTAATCAATGTGATATTGATATTCAACATTGTATTTATTTTACAAACCTTGAGGCGACTTAGAAATGTGTGAATTATTATTTCAATTATTAAAGGTGTTATGCTGTGTCCTATACAGATGCCTCATTATGGTGTGCAGGTGAGCTTGGATTGCTGAAAGCTATAGGATGCTGGGCTTTGGAGTCAGGAAGATCTGGGTACCTCCCCCAGAGGGTTCTGTTGAGGCTTAAATGAGACATTATAATCAAGGAGCTTTGCAAACCTTAAAGGGCTAAGTACTTGTCAGTTATCATTATGTAAACAGAGCACAGGCACTGGCAGGTTCTACCAAACAGGAAAAGTTCCAACAACTGGTTTGGCCACTGATTGTGAATCTGTCATCCAAGAATGAACACAATGCCTGGCACACTGTAGGTGCTTAATAAATGTTTACTGACTGGCCAGTGTACCCAGATTTGAAAAGGCTCAACTTTGGAAGGTTAGCGACTGACTGGGGGTGGGGCAGAGTGGTCAGTATTTGTAATCACTGAAATCGAAACACAGTTGGAGTGTAAGCTGTGTTTGAAGTAACACACAGAGAAATTACTGATCCTTTAAAGCATCAAAGAAGTATACTTAACATTTATATCAATAAAGGTCCTAGTATCAAACTTAAGGTCTAGCTGGCCACAAAAAACTCATCAACTTTAAATAGGAAGGACCCAGAGAATCTTGTAAGGACAAAGAAAAAAAAATTATCTGAGTCACAAACTTCCTCTTATGAATTATAGCGATATATATACCTACAGAAGTATACATATTTATGTGTGCATGTGTATATACACATGTATATATGTATGTGTGCATACACTCATACATGTATACATATATAGAGATAGACACAGAGAAACTTAGATTGTGATTGATATAGGGAAGAACTTTTCTAGTTGAGTAAAACTTCTACTAATGCAGGTTATCTGCAACATCAAAGTCTTAAGAGAGCTACCTGGGGCTCAGATTTTAAACAACCTGCCCAAAGTCAGAGTCAGCATGTATTGGAGTCAGGACTTAAACCCAGTTCTTTCTCACTGAAGCCAGCTCTCTATCTACTACACCATACTTTTCTCTACTGTGTATGTCCTTTGGCAACATATTCACATGAACCATCTTCCTTCTCCAGAAAATACATGGTTATTGGCCCAAGAGATGACACCTATAAAACTTATTTATGGCATGAAAATGTTCCGTCTATTCCAGGTATATGTGCAACCAACTTTGAAACAAGATTTCTAAATAACCCCCTTAGCTTGGATATCCTGGGAGAAGATCTTGATGACAAGAGAACAAAAAAAGGAATTAGGCAGCAGAACTCAAGGAAAGTTCTGATAGGGGTAAGAATAAGGTAGAGAAACTGACCTATATCAAAGCAAGAGAAACAGAAGCATTTAGGTGGGAACAGGAAGTGTGCTTCTGGTGTCAGAGGAAGAAAAACAAGAAGCTGAATGATATGTGCAAAAGGATGAAAGGAAAGGGAAACTTGGCAGTAGCCCTCTGAATAGAGGACAAGAGGTGAGAAGCAAAGTGACACCCGACTAGGAGGTCCTCCTCACAGATTATAGGTCAAGTCTAGTCTGTTTCCTGACCCAGGGCAGAATTCGCTACTCCAATTCCAAAAGTGTTGCAATCTCAACCAACTGGCCAGCTTTCATTTAAGGCACGTCCAAGACCAATGTATTATGGGAAGAAAAAGAAATGGGAAAAGTGCAGGGATTTCTGTAACTTTCCATCAATGGACTGAAGATTTAACCCATGAATAGGGAGTGGAAGATTCAAGGGAAGCAATCGCTTTCTTTGGATCACAATGACTTCTGTAGAATCCTAAGGTGAAAGGGTTGTGGATGCTCTTTTTCACTTGTGGTAGGTGCTAACATGTTAATAGGTATAGTGTTAACATCTCATTTACAGTGCGGTTTGGGGTGTAAATGTTAAAATTCCTCACTCATCTAACTGAGCATAAATCACTTACCAGGATGAGTGGAAATGGTTTTGACTTAAACCCACATGGTTTGGATTAATGCACCTCAATGATGGTCCATAAGAAACAAGTTTGTAGCTCTGAATCCCTAAGTAAGGGCAGAGGCTTAGACAAAAAAAAATATCACCACTCAATTCGGAAATAGCATCTCTGGCCTGAACCTGATTCAACAGGAAACGGAACATTCAGCACATACTTTTACAGAAGAGGCAGGAGAACAGAAAACAAAATGAGCTGAACTGAAACGTGAGAAAGTACAACATAGCGATTCCTTTCCTGGGTGGGTCAGAATCTCTCCTTTTACATCTCCCCCAATCCAATAACTCTCCACCCAAGCATTAGCCATGAATGACCTCATTGGTTTCCTACACACACTCCAGCAGTCTTCCTGCTCTCCCAGTGTCAAGCCAAGCAATGATGTCAACAGTGCACCTGTGTGAGTGATGTGGTCCAGGGTCAGGGTCACAGGGCTCAGAGATAAAAGCCTTCCTCCATCAATGTTAATAAAATGAAGCTTTTGTTTTACTGCTCATCTTTTCAGTTTAATTTTCCTGGAAAGACTTCCTCATTTCAAAGGGATCAGAGTCAAGTACAACAAGAGATTACCACCATATCTACAAGCAGTGTTTCCACAGAGTTCCCTTCAAATACTTCACCATTAAGATTTTAGGGAGGGGGTGGGGGAAGGGAAGACGTAGTGGAGTGTTGAAGAGAATGCAGGTATGTAGTATCCTATTCTACAAGGGCTTAGGGAAGATGAGTAGCAACCCACTGGCTACTCAGCCACACTGTTAGTGTACAAGGATTATTCCTAAAGTTCTTGTACTGAGTGGAGAGGTTATTTAACCCTCAATGTGCTGCCCTGGTTTAGCTAAACTCTATATACTTTCTCTTATTCCTCTTCCTATGGATAAAGGAAAAAACAAGTTATTTACACTTCAAAGCCCTGTTATATCCCTGAACATGACAGATATTTAATAAATGCTAAATCTTCAACAATATTATTCTATTTCCTTCTCTTTTACTTCATGAAAGTGCAAATCAACTAATTTTAAATTAAAAAGAACCTTAAAAGTCATATCAAAACATGATACAAAAACTGACACAGAAGAAAGATGTATCAAAACCCACATCTCCCCTCTCCGCCGTGATACTAGTTTTGAATGTCATATGTAACAATTATCAGTGTAGTAATTTAGTATGCTTTTTGAATACCATACACTGCATGCTTTAAAAGTATTTTAAAAATATATTAGTCATTTGCAGAATGATGGGATTAGAAGAAATTTTCATGGTCCTTTATTTTTTTTCTACCATAATGATGACTGTTTTGCCTGTTTCTCTAACATGTTTAAAAAGATGTACTGAATGATGTTCTATGGATAGAGTCCTTTTCAGTGTCACTGGATGGGTTGACTAGACATATTACACAAGTTTTACTGGCATCACAAAATTTGTTGCAAACCACTTGGTGACATTTACTAGGAACAAGTGAAAAATGGCGCTTTTTGGGGAAGAAAACAGAGGACTAGCTATGTATTATTAGGACAGAAGAATGAGTTTTATAAGTTGTAACAAGCTGAATGCCAATCAATTATGAGGAACTCTTGTAATACTCTATAATTTGTTATAGAGATTTAGCATCACCACATTCATCACTACTTTAGGTCTTTATCATTAACAATGAAGTGATTTGGACTCTACCAATTAAGAGAGCTCAATAGGGATACAACTCAAATGATGAAGTGGTTAGAAAGGAGGCTATGAGGGAAAGAAAGCTTGTAGAATATGAAGGAAGAGAAAGGGTTAATAATATCCAAAAGTAGTCATTGGACTCCCAGTTACACAGATAGCCTCTCTACTCAAAACAAAGCAAAAGTATGAGTGACATGTTGCTCAGATGATGTGCATTATTTTTCGTTGTTGAACAGAGAGGCTAGCAAGCAAAAGGCAAGGGGCAAGGGAAATGATCTGAAGATGGTAGGACTGAGAATGCCAGAGAAGAGGCTCAGTAATTATCTTATGAATAGTTTTGCTTAATTGAGAACTACTTTACAATCATATAGATATTGCTATTCAGCTGGTTTCCATCCCCTTTAAGGTGGAAATAAGAGGAGATACGGTGTAGGTTGTAAGGAGGAAAAAGTTCTAGAAGAGCAGAATCGCCCCTCCTCCTTCTTTGTAATGTACCGTTTTTTAGTATGCATTATATGTTATAGGCACTCAAAAACTGTTATGATGACTAATTGGTAATGACTTCTGTCCCTCCCATTAAATAGCACACCATTTTCTTGACCTTACTAGAGAGAAGCAGCGTTGTTTACTGGAAAGATCTCTGGATCTGGAATCTGATGACCTGGGTTCAAATCCCAGCTCTGCCACTAAATGACTTTGTGACCCTGGATAAGTTGTTTTTTCCTTTTCAAGAGTCAGCTTCCTCATCAATGAAAAGGGTGGGCCAAAACCAGATGACCTGTAAGAGCTCTTTCAATTCTATACTAAGCTCTTTCCTTCCATCCTCTCGGCATCACCTTCTATTTTCTTGCCTACGTTTACCACCTGAGAGGCAGCAGTTACAATCACTGTCACAGCTGTTCAAATGGGATCAAAAAAAAACAATCAATGCTCTTCCTGTATTAGGAAATTATGGTGGGAAGTGAAGAAATTCACTCTCTGCACATTCACTGCTTACTGATCGTGTCCTTAGAAAGCATTCCTCTCTAAGGCCACAATGTCCCTGTGACACAGCTTCCTCCAGTCCAGAAACTCTTTTTCGTCAGGAACTACTTCCTTCCTTGCTCCTCACGTTCCATTGTCCCAGAGGAATTCCACAACAATAAACCCGACTCTCATCTCCATTCCCCAAATGTGCTGCTATGGGAGGAAATCAGGCTGTGTTCTGGGAAGGGGAGATAACTGAGAGAACTCTCTCTTCTGGAAATTCAGTGAGTCTCTTATTCCCCATTCTTGGGCCATTCCACACATTCATGTTGCAGCTAGTCATAACTCACAGTGACGTCAGAGGCAGTTTGGCTATTGTTCAAAAGCAAGATGGAGCTAGAGATCAAAGGCTAACCTTAGAAGCTTCTAATTTCTCTAGATCTGTTTTGGTTTTCCTCATAGACGGCAAAAAGAAAAGACTATATACTTATTCTGTACCTTTTCTAGTTAAAAATAAAGAGAACTGGCATGTTCAGCAAATGACTGCTGTAGACTTCATCTGTTTCCCATTCGCTAAAGCTTTTCTACCACTGTTAAACTCACTTCTGGCTACTTATATCTAGACTGAGAATTTGCTGACAGAAGGGACTGTGTTCTGTACAGCTCTGTATTCTCTCCAGACCAAGCACCTATGCAACCCCAAATATAGTACTATATTTCCTCATCCCTGCTTTGGACTCCCTCCTTTGTCTTTCCTTCTAAACCTACCCAGGTATGTAGTGGCCTCAGGGCTGAGTGGCTCTGCAAGGCATCATTCCATGTTGGCCCACTCATCCTGCTTTGGAACATAGACCTCAGACCCTCCCATCTTATGCCCCTTCAGTTTTTGCTCACCCTGCACTTCTTCCTTAGTTAAGACTGGCAAATCAATTAGGGCTTATATAACAAAATGCTAATATGTTAATGTGTCACTCCTGCCATGAAACATATGTGAATTTAACTAAGGAGACTTCTAGAGAAATGTTTAACATAAAGAAGTCATTTCAAGTGGTGTGGTAGGCCAGGGGGACATTATTAGTGGTAGGTAGTCCTTTTCCCACCCTTCATATGAAATAGGTAGCCTCTCATTTCATACATGCATATAGGACTGGCTTTTCCCACATACCACTGAGTTGGGTCTCCTATTTAATACCTATGTTGACTTGAGCAAAGTCTTTTACCTCATGAGGCCTCGGTTCCAAAAATGAGGGGGTTGGAGTAGATGTCCTCCAAGGCCCCTGGGTAGGTTTAAAGGCAGCTCCAAATTTATATTTCTATAATGTAATGAGAATAGAATGCCATATTCTCTGTGGCATTCATCTTAATTTTCACTGAATATTTAATTTTTTTCAAAATACCTGCAAGCTGTAAAATATCCCTTATATAGATCTTTTCTTCCCATGCCTAGTTTTTTTTCTTCTTCTTCAGTATTTCCAACTACTTAAACATGAGGAATGAATATAAAACAGTATTATTCCCATTTTGTGGGGCAGCAAGGTGGTATAGTAGAAAGAACACTGGATACAGAATCAGTAATTCATCTTCATAAATTCAAATCTAAGCTTAGATACTTCCTAGCTGTGTGACCCTAGACAAGTCACTTAACCCTGTTTTCCTCAGTTTCCTCATCTGTAAAATGAGATAGAGAAGGAAATGGCAAACCACTCCAGTATCTGCCAAGCAAACTCTAATGGGGTCACAGTCACACATGACTGAAAAATGACTGAATGTTATTTTGCAGCCAAAGGAGTGAATATAAATATGGTTAAGTAATTTGCCCAAGACTCTACGCCTACCAAGTGGCAGAGCTGGGGAGTGTGAAGGCAGCCTTAGATTCTGGGCCGCCATACATTGTATCTACGTTCATATATTGGCTCTGTTACTTGCTACCCATGAGACCTTGGACAAGTAACTTCTCTCTGGGGTACTTTCCTCATTTATGAAATGAAGAGACTGAACCAGATGTCCCTGTCATGTCCCTTCCCAATCATACCTGGGGATTCTCTGCATTAACCCAAACATTCTCACTACAGGACTGGTGCTCATTCCATTATCCCAGGCTAATTTACAACATGGAATCATTCCTACGGATTGTTTGATTTCTCCTGCTTCACAGGGTTGAGAGTTCTATTTCTTGTTTTATCAGTAATATGATAACTAATAAAGTTCTAAGTTTAAGACAAAGTCTAGATGCTCATCAATTTACTTTGAATTTGGTTCAATTTTCTAAATAATTCTACCAGTTTAAAGTATGGAACTACTTTTAGCATGAATAATATCTCACCTTTTTAGTAAAACCCATATGGATCAGTACCCAGCAGATATTTATAAATGGATGCTTAATTGACTAAGTTTGGCCACGAAAGACATTTGGCCTATTATAAGAAGTCAAATCTACTATCAAAGCACAAAGATTTGTTAGCACTAGGATTAAATAATGTGCCACAGGTTCTAATAGAATGATCTGAGTGATGGTGGGACAGCTGGCTAAGTATGCCTATTTAATAGGGGAGGGGGTGGGGGGTACTGTTTTGAAGGACAATAGTCATTTGCATATATAAGTAATGGTAGTCATTATTACAATATTAGGTATATTACTTTACTCAATTCAACAGACACTTATTAAGCATCTATCATGTATGCGTATCACCTCATCAGATGCTAGAACTACAAAGATGAAAAATGACTTAGTCCCTCTTTTCAAGGATCATTATGTTCTTAGACATAAATTCCAATAATAAAAATACATGAAAACGAACCTGCTCCAGATAGTTTGCCTACTATTCTTAAAAGTATAAATTTAATTTTCCCAAGTTATTTTATCCTCTGTAAACAATTAAATACTCAGTATAAATCACATTTCAGGTATTAAATATGAGATCTAAACAATTTTTTCATAACTTGACAATAGAAATTAAAATGATTTTTGAAATAGGAAGTAACGAGATTACTCAAGGCAACATAAACCTCAGTTTCCCCTGCGCCTGTATGATTTCCAAAGAAGATGGTAGACTCGTAGAACTCAGTTTTAATAAAAACAAGGAATGGAAAAGATTTGTGGAGCGCATCACTCACCGTTCCAACCAATGGGTAAATGAAACCAGCACCAATGCTGGCCCGTACGTCATTAATTGGTAAAATGAAACCAGTTGGGACCCCTTTCTTCTCAGGCTCATGAGAAAGAGATAAGTGGGTTTTTGCCATGCAAATGGGCAAATTTCCAAAACCCTGAAAGAAAAGAAAGGAAATCTGTGAGTGTATATATTTCTTAAAGAACCAAAATACTTCTCTCCATTTGTTCAACCTTAACTTGCATTTAGGAAAAGACCATGATGAATGTCAATCCTGTGCTGGGCAAACACTAGGTGCTCAATAAATACTTACTGACAGACGGCTATCAGGGTACGTATTTTCATTTCAGCCTAATCACTATATATGAAGCTGAGAGCATCTTAATGTCTCATCCTTTTAAGAGCTAGATACCCTTTATGCATAGATTTGTGACAAGGTGTGTTTGATTTCAGAAAGGAGATCTACTCTCAAAGGCTGTCAATATGCTATTTATAGAAAGGTGATCTGGACAAAGGAATCCTTCAACAAGAGACTGTTAGTCATGTGCTTACTAATTCTGAATATATCAGGATGCAAAGGGTCCCCACTGTGTTAACCTATGAGTCATGGCTTTTTGATCTGCAGTTATACTCTAAGAACTAGAATGAGGTCACTCATTAAAACTTCTTATTTTCAAGGACCAAGGGCTAAACTTGAGTACCAAAGGTGAAAGGGCAAGAAGTCACATGTGGTGTCTGACAAAAGGACAGTGTACCCAAGCACGGTTTTGATTAAATAGCATATAGTGCCCCTTTTAGAAATGCTTTACTAATTAATTACAACTCCAAAGTTGACACATAATAACTTTTAAAATCCATTTCCTCAATTGGCCCAGAGAAAGGAGGAAAAAAAAAACACCCTCAAAATCTTGGAGAAGTAGAGAAATTAAAATTTCTTCTCATCAACCTCAGAATTTTTTTTTTGAAAGCTTACTGAGAATTACAAACAGAACTGTCTCTTTAAAAGATGGCCTAAGGACGGCCTGCCCCACTTTTATAGACTGAGAAGCCTCTTGCCAAGGAGTAACTGGATGTGAGGCATTCCACAGCCCTTGAGATTAATGCAATCACTCCATCACAGTCACTCTACAGAACATGAAAGCAGAATCTCAAGTGGACCAGCAAAGTACAGAGACCATTCTAAGAATGCTTGATTTGCTGTCAGCCTCATGAAATCTGGAAAGTCTTGGGCAAGAACCCTAGCTAAATCCAACATCTTCATAGTAATAATTTTACATTAAAAAAAAAAAAGACAAATGGTGATTAAAACAACGGGGTAAGAAGGAGATGAGAAATTCAAGTAAAAGGGCCCTGAGATGCAGAACAATGTGTCTGAGCCTTCCCAAGACTTTTTCCATCCTTTTCTTGTATGAGAATACTATATTCTACCAGCTCTATAAGGGAAAGAAAAGTCAACCAACTTGGCTTGGTTGACTCTTTTGGGTAAAGGCGAATGCAAAAATATCTCTAGGACCACAGAATCCCTACTATAATCATCTAGATTATTAGTTCTACTGAACAAAAGGGCCAATCAAGGGCCTCAAAATACTGTGGCATCGCAAGTTCTCATATCACCTAATGCAGCAGGACTTTGTGGAAGTAATAAGGTCAAACCAACTGAGAGAATCCAAACTAAACATCATGGTCTCAACATGCTACATTTCTATTTATCCATCCCTGTGTAATACTAACATTTCAGCATCCTAGCCTATGGGCGTAGTTAGAGTCACAAACAATGACTGGTTCTAAAACTAGACTCAACAGATGAAAAGCCAAAGCCAATTCAGTTTAACAAATATTTATTAAATGCCTACTATGTTAAAGGCACTGTGCTAGGTACTGGAGATACAAAAATTAAAAAGAGAATGTAATCTCTGTTCTCATTTGGTAGAGGGTTGGGACAGGTACAAAAATAAGATCAGAAAACGATTAAGTGCCTAAAAGAAGCCAAATGGAACGACTAAGGATGTTCAAGGAGGGTGACTGTCAGCTAGACTTTGGGGAGAAGTTAACACCTGAGTTGGACCTTCAAAGAGCTGATCATGTTAATATCTGTAAAAGGAGGGTATCGAGGAGTGTTCATTTCAGGCAAGGGAGACAGTAAATGAAGAAGCAACAAGTCAAAAGAACCTTAGAAAGACCACGAAACAGTGAGTAGTCTGATCTTGCAAGAAAATACACCAAGCATGATGCTTATGATGAAATGTTTGACAGGTAAGTAGGTGGAGGGCCTTGTATGAAGATGATCAAGCAGTAAAGGTGGATGCTAAGGATGGCAGCTGGAATTCATATGGTATTTTAAGTTTTCAAAGTACTTTGTGGAATTCTGTCTCATTTGATCCTCACAACAACTCTGGAAAGTAGGTACTATTATTGTCCCCAATTTACAGATGAGGAAACTGAGGCTATCAGACATTAAACTACTTGCCCAGGATCAGGAAGGCAATAAGTGCTAGAAGTCTAGTTTGAATTCCTGTTTTTCTGATTTCAGGTTTAGCGCTTCCCATTTTGCTACTTAACTGAGGGCTCCATTGAGGTGAGACTGCATAAATTTGTAGCAGACCAAGTTCAGGACATTTTTATAACTTCGTAGCCTTACCCAAATGGAAACAGAAAAGGTTAGAGGCTAAGGGTTATTTAAGCTGATAATCACCAGAGAAGAAATAACAGAAATCCAGTCACTGGTTTTAGGGATTCAGTTGCAAGTTAATCAATCAGACTTGCAAAATGGATAATATCCTTAGCAATAATTCTATGAGGACCCCCCCCACCTTCTCATTTCCAATTTATTCAACATTTTCAGCCAGCGACCTTATAGTAGATACTTGCTGAAAATGAAAGTAGATTAGAGAAAGTTCAGTTAATATACTCTAGACAGACACCTGCCAATTTCAAGTTTCAAAATTAGTGTCTGAGAATGCCCAAGACACGTTTTTATGACACTTTCCCCCACCCACGTTACTTTTACCTGTTGTGTGTAACGATCTATTTTAGATTGTGCCTCGGGAGAAAGCTCGATATCTTGGGCTCCATAGACTTTCTGAGCAATAGTTCTTATTTTTTCAACAATGGGAAGCTGTAAAAACACAGACGGGAATAAAAAAATATTAACTGTAGCAGGCTGAAAGAAAAAACTTAAAAAAAGTTTATTGTTTTGTATTAAACATAACATGCATTTCTCATGTCCCTTTCCCTCCTTTAAAATGATAAAAGAAAAACAAAATCCTAGAAACAAACATGTGGGGTCAAACAAGACAAATCCCAGTGATGTTCAGGAAGTGGGTGCAGAGATCATTATCACCACTCTGGATTTCTGGTAGATCAGAACAGGGACCAAAGTTCTCGAGTCTTTAAAGTCGTTTGTTTTGACAATATGCCCCCCCCGCCCCTCGCCCCCCAGAACTGTTCTGGTTCTGCCCTGTATCAGCTCTTCTTCCCAAGATCATCTGAACCTATCTATTGTCATTCAAACATCATAATTTGTTCAGGCATTATTGGGGGAATGCTAGAGCTGGCTCCTAACTTAAGAACTGCTTTTAAAATTTTCAGTGTGAACAGTTACACCCCAGAAATTGGCAAATGCTACAAATGAGGGCTTGATTTGTTTTGTTTAATGTCTAGACTCAAGAAAATGTTATTAATACAGAATAAATTTAAAGGTATATTGTGTGTACGTTTTCCCTTCTAGAGAGCTGATTGTTAAGCATCTGCCAGCACACTCTCACTTGTACCCCATCTCTTTCCTAGGCCACTCCCCAACTAATGTGAATCCCCTCAGTTTCCAGTTCTTTGCCATACTGAAAAGAGCTACTGTAAATATTTTTGTACATATGGATCTTTTTCCTCTCATAGTTTAATGACTTATTGGAGTGAAAGAATAAAAAGTTAAGAGAGGGTCCCACCAATTTTTACTTTTCACATCAAGTTTGTTAATAAGATCCTGAACAATAGCAATGGCAGTACCAATAATTAATCTTGACACTTGGCACAGTCTTGACTTTTTCTATAAACTGTTAATTATGTACTCTCTTAAGGTCAAAGGTCAACCAAGAAAGAAAAAGCCTTAAAAGCTTAGTCTCTTTGGAGACTGGATGAATAGCTGCTAGTACCAGAAAATTATAACTCAGAAATACAGGAGGAGGAAATAGTATTTCTCCTTTATGCTTTCATAATAGAATATACAAGAGTCTGCATTAAGGAAAATAGCTATAATTTCATAGTAAATAAAACTTACTATGAAAAAAAGAATATAGGCTTAGCTTCTGAACTAAATTTAGAATTCAGTTCTGGGTGAAAGAAAAGGAATACAGGAGGACTGAAGGATTGGCCAATCTTGTCAGGTTCTGACAGGTTGTCCCCCCTGGAATACTATGTTGATACTGACAGTTGGTACCACAGTGGTAGAGTACTAGACTTGCAGTCTAGTACTATAGGAAGTACTTGAATCTAGTACTACTAAGGAAGACTTGATTTCAGATCCTGCCCACTTATTAGCTGTGTGAGCCTTGGCAAGTCACTTAACCTTTCTCAGTTTCCTCATCTGTAAAAAGGGAATAATAACTGGACCAGGGACACTGTGAGGATCCAATAAGATAACGTATGTAAAGTGCTTTGCATACATTAATGGGCTATTTATGTAATTGCTTGTTGGCATTGAGTCATTTCAGTCCTGCGTAACTCTTCATGACCCATTTGGTGTTTTCTTAGCAGATACACTGGAGAGGTTTAGCATTTTCTTCTCCAGCACATTTTACAGGAGAGGAGACCTGGGGCTATATCTGAACGCAGGTCCACCTGACCCCAGGGCCGACATTCTTGCCCACTTTGCCACATGGCTCCTCA
Source organism: Pseudochirops corinnae (assembly GCA_028646515.1). Lineage (NCBI taxonomy): Eukaryota > Metazoa > Chordata > Mammalia > Diprotodontia > Pseudocheiridae > Pseudochirops > Pseudochirops corinnae. The sequence goes on from JAQQSV010000815.1 coordinate 28,904, forward strand.
TATGCAATGATGTGCTGACTTAAATGTGAATGTGTGACCTCTCAGCCTCAGTGTATAAAAGTCTAGAGTTAGGATGGCAGCAACAAAATCTGCACTCTTACTATTTTTGAGTAATCATGCAGAGAGCAGGAGACACACAGAAGACATGTAAACATTCTAGTGTTAGTGCTAGCAAAGGGCAGACCACATTGGCTGAACCCCGGTGGGTCTCCAGTCCAGTCCTCCTTCCCCTGTACATGTCATATCACCCCTCGCAGTAAAGGAGATAAGGAGAGAGCAAAAAGGAGGAGTTAAAGAGGTAGGAAAAGAGTCAGGAGGGAACAGTATCGATGAAGTTGAGTATTTGACTGATGTAGCTAAGAGAATTTCCTAGGAAGTACAGTAATGATAGAACAGAAATAACAGGAAGTACAGCGATATTATAAGCTGCAGAGAAAATATGGAACATGAAGATCGAACAAAGACCTAGGACTGAGCAATCAGGTCACTTGTGCCTTTAGAGACAACAGTTCAGCAGAGAGCAGGAGCTGGGCTGCAAAGGCCTGAAGAGACATACAAGCTCCTATCCCTGTGCTTTTGCATTTATCACCCCTGGAATCCACTTCCTTTTCACTTCTGCCTCATAGAATCACTCTCTAGTTAAGCACTACTTTTTAAAAAAAGTTTTATTGATGTCTTATTTTTGCATTACAAATATTTACAGATCACTCTCACTTCCTGAGAAGTCTTGGTTACAGCAGTGAAGAAAAATTAATACAGTGACCTCATCTGAAAGTTCCTAACATTCTGCACCTATATGACCCCACCAAATCATTTAAAAAAATTAACACAAATCTGTTTATTTTTTCTCCCTTCTACAGCTGCCCCTCCACGGGGGGAGGGAAGCAAATTTCTTTTAAGTACCATATTGTATATGAAATTTTTCCCAATCTCTCAAACTGTTAGTTCCCTTCAACCCAAACTACCTTTATTTGAACTACTCTGTATTTATTATCTTTTTATTTATCCTGTATATTGAGTCCCAAATATAGAGTGCATACATGTATGGATATATTCCTACCTGTACACACATACAACACGTATAATACACATTGTATATTTGGGGTAGAAGACTCAATAGAATCAGTTTATATAGCTTAAATATATATAATGTAGATATGTATACATATACACAAGACACACACACACACACACATGCGCACGTGTGCATATACACACACACACACAGAGTAGTCTTTTACTCCAAATACAATTTAAGTTCCTTGTGGGTAGGGGCTGTTTTGTTCTTGGACCACGTTCCCTATTCTACACTGGAGCCAAATCCTTTTGTAGTACCTTGTTTAATTCTGGGCATGACATTTTAAAAGGGATGACAAACAGGGATATGTGGAGAGAAAGGTGGTAATTAGGAAAGTGTGATGGGTCTGGAGATTACACCTGATGAGAACTGGCTGAAGCATCTAAAGATAACTTGGTAAAAAGACTAAAGGGAAGAAAACGCTCTTTAAATATTCAAAAACATTCTCTCCCATTGGAGAGAAGATAGAACAGATCTGTTCTACGTTACTCTAGAGAAAGAAATGGGACCAATAGGTGTAATTTACTGGGATAGAGATTTTAATTCAACATAAAGAACATTCCAACGTCAGAGATTTCCAGTGCTGGAACAAGACTGCTTTGTAAAGAAGTGAGTTTTCCATTGATGAAATATTTAGTAAAGACTACATGACTATGTTTCAGGGATTTAGCTGAAGACCACAGGATAACAGATCTATGTAGAGCTGGAAGAAACATCAAAGGAGTCCAAGTACAGAGGGTTAGGCCTCAGGTCAGACTGATAGTAGGTGCGGGGGGGGGGGGGAATCTGAACTTAGCTCTGACTTGAGAGTCAGTGTTTGTCCACTACTACCACCTCCCTATAAGGGTGGGATTACTAAAGAGGTTGAAATTTAGACCAGAAGACCTTCTGGGTCCCTTCTTAGGAGAAGATTTAATGGCTTTATGTAGAGAAGAAAGTTTAATTGGATTTAAGTCTGCAGACACCAAAAGATTATTCCAAAATGATTTCAGCAGTTGCCAAAAATTTTAAGAAATCCCAAGTTGTTTTAAACATGAGGCAGCTTTTGGAAATCTTTGAAGAAGTGTTGTCATTCGATCATTCAGTTATGTCTAACTGTTAGTGACCCCGTGGAGCATAGCATACCAGTATTGTCCATGGGGTTTTCTTGGAAAAGATATTGGAATGGTTTGCTTTTTCCCTTTCTAGTGGATTAACACAGAGGTTAAGTGACTTGCCCAGGGTCACACAACTAGTAAATACCTCAGGCCAGAGATTTGAACTTAGATCTTCTTGACTCCAGGCCCAGTGGTCACCTAGCTGCCTCACTGAGGCAAGTGGCCTTTCCATAAATACCAGATCATATAAATATTAGCAATAATAAGGTAGGACGCTCAGTCCTGTAGACAGGCTTTGAAGTGCTTCCCCCCAACAATATAAGTTAACATGACATCCTCCACAGTACAATAAATGCTTGGAAAAGAACCACACTTTTAAAGTAATAAAAACTAGTAGTACTAAAGTAAATAAAAACTGCTTTTCTGTCAGCAAGAAAGAAAAAAAGTACAGAGGAAACTCAGTGGTCATTTTTAACCAAGACAGGCCAGCTCTCCCCAAAACCGTATCTCCTTCATGGCACGAAAAGAACGGAAAAGACAAAACAAGCAGCTTCCATCCCTCATTCGTGTTCAGGCTCCGACCCTTTCACTGAGAGGCTATAAGAGTACAGCAGCCTGGTACAACATTATGAATGATCCTATTAAGAGAAAGGCTTACAGTGGAAAGGAAATTTTAAAAAAGGAGGTGGCATTATTTCTGATGATATATGCAGGAAGAGGGTCTTTATCTGCAGTTCCTGACATACAATATTACCCTCCCTCCCAAGATACACCCCAAACTTCAAAACTGAACCCTGCTTCCCATTTCATAGATGAGGAAACTAGAGTTCACTACCCAGAGTTACATAAAGAGCAGGTAACAAGTTTGGGTCTCAAGCTTCAGTCTCCTTCCAGTCAAACCCCTGCTGCCAGCTACTGAAGGATTACATACCATACCCCCATGTCATGTCTGGAAATGAAATGTTTTGGCAGTTTTTCTTACAATTAGGATCTTTTACAAAGCAAATAAAATTACGTATTGTGATTCACATTCAATGTGGATCCTCAGGTGTGGATAATTAGTAGCTGGCCAAATATGAAATGGTAGTGGCTCACATAGCCACGCATGCCCCTCCTCCAAATTCCTCTTACTGTAGATGACATGACCTTCCTCCCAGTCACCGAAGTTCATAACCCTGGTTATGCATAACCCAGACCAGAAATTATTAAACTGCAGCTAGGCGGCCCAATGGATGGAGCACTGGACTTGATTTAAATCTAGCTGCAGACATTTACTAGATATGTGACCCTGGGAAAATCAGTTAAACCCTGTCTTCTTCAGTCTCCCCATCTGTAAAATTAATGAGAGAGAATGCACCTACCTCCCACTGTTTTTGTGAGGATCAAATGAGATCTTTATATAAACACAATTATCATGAACTTTTCTGAATTTTTTTTTTTTGCTTTTTGAAGGGCAATTGGGGTTAAGTGACTTGCTCAAGGTCACAGCTAGTGTGTCAAGTATCTTAGGCTGCATTTGAACTCAGGTCCTCATGACTCCAGAGCTGGTGCTGTATTCACTGTGCCACCTAGCTTTTAAAAAATGTTTTGGTGACTATATTTCAATATAATTGGTTTCCTTGGTAATTCTACGGATTTCATGCAATTTAAAACATTCTGAGAGGGGGTCTGTAGGCTTCTCCAGACTGCCAAAGGAGCCTAAGAAATGAAAGAGGTTAAGAATCCCTGGACTACACTCTTCCCCCCAACCCCCTCCTATATTCTAATTAGTCAAGCCTACCACTATAGGTAGGCTCTCCCCTTTTCTTCGCTTATTTGGCTAACAACCTAGCTGAGACCTCATTACTCCTCTTCTGGATTACTAATTTCCTTGTTCTGGGCATTTTCTTTATGCAATCTAGCCTCCATGTCACTGCCATGCTCAAAGACCTTCTGTGGGTCCCTCAGTGACTCCCTGTTAATATACTCAGCTATTAATTGCTTAAGGTTCTTGACAGTCCAACTCCAACCTACCTTTCTGTTCTCAGTGTCGTCCCTCTGTACGCTCTGCTTTCCAGCCAGATGAGACCACCACCACGGCTGCTCTGGAAATCACAGGATTCCACTTCTGGTGCCCCCTCCACATCAGTATAAAACCATTCTCCGTGTCATGAATGGAATCACTCCTCTTACCTCTCCTTTCATTCAATTCAAATTCAAGACTCTGTTCAGATACTACTTTATCCACGAAACTTTTGTTATTCCTTCCTCAAAGTCCCCTGGACTTAACTCTCTCTCTCTCTCTCTCTCTCTCTCTCTCTCTCTCTCTCTCTCTCTCTCTCTATATATATATATATATATAACCCTGTCTTTCTCTCCTCTACCCTCCCCCAAGACAATAAGCTCCACAAGGGCAGGGGATATTTTTGTTTTGCTCTTCTATCCTCAACGCTTAGTCACAGTGTCTGACATGTAAAAGGTGCTCAATAAAAGCTGGTTGAAATGAATCAAGTTTATAATGGTCTCTTTCTTAAAGTATCTTGTTTCAAGTACCCCACCTCCCCATGAACAGACAACTAACAAGGGAAGGAAATAAGCATTTATCAGGCACCTACTACGGGGTAAGCCCTTTTACAAACATCTCATTTGACCCTCCCAGTAACCAGGCTGCCATTATGCCCACTTCACATACATGGAACTGACACAGAGATTTATTTTCATAAGTTGGGGTGGGGGCAAGGGTCACACAGCTAAGTCCCTCTGGATGAATTTGAATTCACTTCTTCCTGACTCCAGGCCCAGAGCTCTTTCCTGTGCTTCCAGCTGTACCTAACAATGCAAGCTGAACCTCAGGCATGTGATTCTGTGAGTAAGGAATCACACACGTGCGCACACACACACACACACACACACACACACGAGTTCCTGACATACCAACAATGCATTCCCCAAGCACAATGCCCCTTAACTTGTACCTCACTAGTGCTCAAATAGATAAAAACATAGATGATGCTGTATTCTTGTTTTTAGGCTCCTTTCCAGGTTTCAACATGCACAATATTATCTACCGAAAGCCGGAGACAATGCAACATAAACATCCTGGACTCAATTCCTGGGAGGAGCGTCCTGAACGCAACATTTTAGTTTGTACAGATAGCAATCGAGGGACCCCAAATTCTTCTCCCTCACCCCCCAGACAATGATGAAAATTTTTTTTCATGTCAGTCACACTTATTAATGAATTTAAAAAACAACAATGTCGGAACACCTTGATCACTCCGGCCGTCAGATATAAAGACTAAAAACTGCTCCCATCAAAGTATGTGCCATTGTCTACAAACTAAAACCTTTTGTCATGTGAGAGAGAATTTTCTCCAATCTTCTATTCTAGTTCTAGAAAGTACTTATTATCTCCTCGGAATAGAGAAAAAAAATAAAAGGAAAATGGTAAAATATCCATCTATGCAGGCTTTGTTACAGAACCCAGAGTCTATTAATATGACAAAGTATATTCAACTTATTTGGAACTCATCTTTGTAGCAACAGATAAACCCAGCTTTACTGCAATCAAGCACACTTTTCAGTTTAGTAAATCCTACCTTTCAGAAACTCATGACACATTTAAGAATCTTAGGTTGTTTATTTAATCCCATACAAAATAAAACTGCCATGTCTTGGTTATATAAAAGTGTTCTAATTAGTACTGCTCCACCAAAAAGTCTAGGTTTCCATTTTGGTACTATTGTTTGATTTTATATTTATCAGTATTTTATCACTAGAAAGAATAGAATTTTAAAACACCTCAAAAGACCAAGTTGGCGAACTGACTTCAATTGACATTTAAAAACAATCTATGAGTCAAAGAAAACAGAAACAATAGGATGAAAATTATTATTTCAAAGCAAAATTATGTTTTTGCACCAAGTGACACACCTGGCCTGGCTAACATTAAAATGGGAGGGAAAATGGTATATATGTAGTAGGTATATGTCCAGCCCTGGATGGACAGAAGACCATCCTGATGGAAGACCTGAGGTTCAAGTCTTGATGCTGACATACCCTAGCTCTGTGACCCTGGACAATCTAGTGCTTAAGGCAACTCTCTAAATTCATAGTAAGCTCCAGATGAGTTTTTGATCTTCACTGGGGGAAGGAATTTCTATACCATGAGTTGTCCCATGTCAATGAAAAAATTGAAAGCAAAACAAAACCCCTTACTTTCAGAGGAATTTGGCCAACCTCAAACACTCTTCCTCAACTTCTTGAATAAAATCTTTAAAAGTTTTTCTGGTAAAAGAAAAGTTAAAATTTATATAGCAGGGTTAAAGTAGTGTGGTATCATTCAGGTATCCTTATATCCCATGGGCTTTTAAACACACATTATTGCTATGATCTTGGCTCATTCTTAACAGAATGTGAACATGTGAATTCTAATTTTTAAGATTAAGATTTTTATATGATTCTGACAGTTGAGTATTAGGGCAGTTGGGTTATATGAAAACTGAACTGAGAAGAACAAGCAAATGTTATCCTGTATGCATTCTGTGTATGTTAGCCCACTTGGCCCATAACAGATTTGTTTCACTTAAGTAAGCTCAGGGTTAGGAAAAAGTGTGGCCCTGGAGAATCCCTAAGTAGCACTTTGAGCATTGATTAAGAGTATTGGAGAGGGAATACTACTTTCAAAAGTCACCTGAATGCAGGTACTCCTGAATATATGTATGCCCTGGGGGTATGCATCACAGCTCAGAGTCTGGAGTGAGGGAATTTTGTGAAAGCAAGCCCAGAGCCTTGGAGATCAAATTTCAATTGTAGGTGGCTCAGAGGATACAGCACTAGGCCTGGAGTCAGGAAGACACCTTCGTTCAAATTGAGCCTCGGATACTTACTGGCTGTGCAACCCTGGCAAATTACCTTAATTCATTGGAGAAGGAAATGACAAACAAACCACGTTGTTATTTTTGCCAAGAAAACCCTGTGGACAGTAGTGGCATGCTATGGATCCATGGGGTCGGTCAGACTCGACTGAACAAGAGGACCTCCTAGAATACTATTACAATTTATCTCCCCTCTGCTTCTCGGCTGCCTCACCTGGTAAACTGTAAAAACACTATTATCTCATATAGAAAAGGAAAACAAGAAGGTGATAATCATATTGCAATTAAAACTGGAGAAGTTCATTGTCATGATTAGAAGACAGGAGATCTTAGCTGAGGTAGATAAGATAGCATAGAGATAGAACACTGTAGTTGGGAGTCAGGAAGATCTGGGTTCAAATTTAGCCTCAGGTAATTCCTAGCTATGGGATTCTAGGCAAGTCATTTTAACCTCTCTCTACCTCAGTTTCTGTATCTATAAAATGAGCACCTACCTTTCAGGGTCATTAGGAGGATCAAATGAGATATTTGTAAAGTGATTTGCAAATGCTGAAGCCCTAAATACAGGCTAATTACTACTATTATCCATCCACAGAAGCCTTGAGACACCAGACCCATTTCACACGTCCATAACTCAACGTTCTTCATGTATAAAAAATGGAGGTAAGAGAAAATAATTTCTAAGGTCTCCTTCAGTTCTAACATTTATATTCTATAGAGGTTTTCCCAAGAAGTACAAACTTGAAAAATATTAAAATTTATTAAAACCATGACAAGTAATTGGATGTATTAAAATATCTTGTTCTAGATTTCTGAGGGACCAAACAAGCTAAATGAAATGAACTGAACCCCTTCACCCTTTAGTTGTATGATTTAAGGTAGCTCTGTTAATCAAGAATTTCTAGTAGTTCCCTATTTCCTTTAAGAAAAATAAAAACTCTTCTGTTTGGCATTTAAATATCCTTTACCCTCCAGTCTACTATTCTAAACTCATCATATATTTATTCTGTTCCCCTCCATGTACTCTTTGCTGTTCAGTCGTGTCCAACTCCTTGTGACTCCATTTGGAATTTTCTTGCAAAGATACTAGAATGGTCCGCTGTTTCCTTCCCCAGCTCGTTTTACAAATAAGGAAACTGAGGCAAACAGGATTAAGTTATTTCCTCAGGGTCACACAATTAAATGTCTGAGTTTGGCTTTGAACTCAGGAAAGACTCGTCTTCCTGACTCTAGGCCCAGAACTCTATTACGCCCCCTAGCTGTCCCATGTGCTCTACAGTCCTGCTTTTCTTCTAATTTAAATTAAAAAAAAATTGTTCACAACACGCATCTATTAATTTCTGTAGAATTTTCTACAAATAAGTTGCCATCAGCCTAACATTTCCATTTTGTGAATGTAAATATCAAAACAAAGAAACTGTAACAATAAGAGTGAGAAAAAATTTCAGATCAATCTACTTGATGTTTACTTAGAACATACTTTTTCCCACTGAGTATAAAAGGGCTAAAAAGAAGAAATAATTAAAATAAATATGTTCTTACAAGATCTGCTTTTAAGAGAAAACAAAATTGAAAATTATAGAAGAGATATTTTAAAATTTTTCTAACATTTAAAATCCATTATCACAAGGGTAATTTGAAATGAGACGCACATAAAGTTAGAATAAACTTCTGCTATAAATAGATGGGAAGAGAGAAGAGGTAGCATAGCTTTATATGGACAAAAATGTTTAAATGTGTATGAAATGTTTAAACAGAAGTGATCAGATGATAAACTTTTAAGTTGAACAGGAGGCTTTAGACATAACTGTCGTATTTACTTCAGGTCTTTTTGTACGTGTCAAAACTGGGACACTATTTTAAATTGAGTTATAAATACATTATAGTAAACACAATTAAGAAAGAAGTCCTGGGTTTTGAATAAGACTTCAGTAAAAAAAAAATATTGATGCTCATTTACGATGGATGTGACACAAGGTGCAAAGAGGTCAAATTATACACATACCTTCTAAGGGCTAAAGCAGTTCTGAAACTGTTACTAAGAACAACAGGTTCCTAAAACATTGATCAAAAGCATATACATGACTCCCAATCCACTCTCGGTTCACAAAAGATGTTATGTATCTGCTTCCATGAGACTGGCCCTCAGAAGAAATGACAGCAATGAGCATTAAATAAGCAATTAACCCTAAATATTTTTGTATGTGTTTTGGGAAACAATAATCAAACATTTCTCACTGGAGCATGGTGGAAGGAACAAACTGGTGTTAAATACAGTAATGATGGAAAGCTTCTACAGGGCAGCTTTAAGAGAGAAGGAATAGCTGGGGCATAGAAAAGAAAAAATCCGTATCACAATAAAAAAACAACAAAAAAACCCTCATCTCCCCAAAAATATTATTTCCATACACGTAAAAAAGATTTTACATGAAACCACAAATCTCTACTTTATACTACTTTGTTTTAAAGAAAAAGAATATAATAAATTCTACATGTTAACTTTCAAAACTATCCTACTTTTCTTTCTTTTCTTTTTAGAGGGGGGAGGGCAGGGCCATTGGGATTAAGTGACTCACCCAAGGTCACACGGCTAGTAAGTGTTAAGTGTGTGAGGCCAGATTTGAATTTAGGTCCTCCTGACCCCAGGGCTCTAGGGCTCTATTCACTGCACCACCCAGCCGCCCCCATCCTACTTTTCTGTACTCCCTCTGCATGCATCCTTTAAAAATAAAAAAAGGTACAAAGGTGAGTAGGGAGACAGGAGACATTAGATGTGATCTTAGTAACAGCTTTAGGAAAGGCAGTATGGGCATGGTGAATAGAGAGCTCCTCTTGGAATCTGAAAGATGTTAGTTACATTTATTATAATTACTACAAGAATGTGGTAGTGACTACATCAAGGGTTACTGATGTTTTGTAGGAAGAAATAAAAAGAAATAGGCAGAACAAGAAACATTTTTGGATGTGAACAATATATAGGGATTTTTCTCTTCACTTCTTCCATAAAACTGGTCAGATCTTTGGGATGGGACTGAGATGATTTAGGGGAGAACAGTGGGTGGATGAACTGAGATAGTAATAATGGTCACAGCATTACAAGATTCAGAGTCAGATGGGGCCTTGGTCGATCACTGAGAAAAAAGTTCTAACAAAGAAATATCTAATCATCTCTTCTGACTACAAGCGAGAGGCTGAAAGTCAAGAGTATAGAAAATCCTTTCCAAGTAAAGAGAGACTAAAATCTACAGAGCATTTGCAAAGAATAAGAAGGCTGGAATGATAGATGTGTAAGCACTGATGAACTACAGATAAGCAAGAAGACCAAGGAAGCAGCTGGGCAGAATGTCCAAAGGACCTCCAAAGTGACGGATACCAGTAGTAAAGGGGGTAATTATGTGAACTGAAGCTCTTTTCCCTCTGGCTTTTCTAATTGCTTTAATAAATATACAGTATTTGTTTTTCATTTTGAAGCTCCAATTCCAGTTGATCTAGGGCCAACTGACGGTTGAATCTCAAAGCTCACGGAAAACTTGGCAAATGATCCAGCTGGAAAGATGTAAAAAGCACAAATAACCTTTCAACCACTCCCTATCCCTGTAACCTTCCCAAAAGAAAAAAAAAATCACCACCAGAACAAAAACTAACGTTTCCTCCACACAAGAACCTTAAGTGCAAGAGTTCACAAACTGCTGTCTCTGCCTGTGGCCTGAGGCACAGACTTTTGATTTATTTTCCTCACTCTCCATGCAACCAGAGCTGTATTCAAGAGAATGACTTCAAGAAAAGACCAGGAAAGGGATTTTAATAAAAGCAAACACGATCCCAACCGTACTATCAAGGTCATACCTTTAAATTTTTCTAGTGCAATAAGAAAATGACAAATACTTTCTGAGCATATAATTCAGCAAAAAGATTCTGCTTTCGTAAGTAGGCTCTTGGGACAAGGCCTCTCTTTACTCAGGGGACAGACTTTCTGCTATCAAATTACATGGTCCCCAGTTCCAACTGAGAAAACGGAATGAAGCCAAATGTGCTGGCATAATTTGGTGATGACCATGGATTATGTGCACAGATGGGACAACAACTTGGAACACGTCCCCATTTTTATAAGACAAGTAAGCATCTTGAAAGACCAGTTCTGCTGATTGTGAAAAATATCACAGCATAACAAAGCTGCACGTACTTAGAGCAATGTAATACAGTATTCTTATTGGTGAAGTCCTAGGCAATAATAATACTGAGAACAGTCAGTGTTTTAAGGTTCATAAAGCTCTTTTTATATATGTTATCTCATTTCATCCTTACAGCAACTCTAAGTTAGGTATTATCATTATTACTAGTATTTACAGGATGGAAGTTAAGGCAGTTGGGGTTAAGTGACTTGCCTAAGGTCATACAACTAGTATCAAGCATATGAGGTCGAATTTGAACTTGAGTCCTCCTGACTTCAGGGACGGTGCTCTATTCACCGAGTCACCCAGCTGTATTATTATGTCCATTTTCCAGATGAAGAAACTAATGCCAAGAAAGGTTAAGTGACTTACTAAAGGCCACATGGCTAAAAATTATCTAAGGTAGGATCTGAACTGAGGACTTCCTAATTAAAAATCTACTGCTCTATTCATCATACCACCTACCTGCCCCAGATCAATCAGTCTCCTTCCACAGGCTTTGTTGGGGGAAACACCCTAATGAAGCTGGACAGGTTTTGAGTATGGCACCAGTGATGTCTATTGTCAGTGGACCATCCTAACTAAAGTTCAGAGAAGTTTGGAACCTAAGAGTTAGTTACCACGCGATGGTTTTTCTTTTTGCTCATATCAGTTCATTACACTGTAATTCACAGTAAGAGTGTCTTGTGTATCAAAGGAACTTACTAACATTAGCTGGGTTAATCCATCTACTAAAATACAGAGGGATTGCAAAACCTATCAGCAGAGGGAATGCTTGACTGGGATGAAGCCTTGGCCTTTTTAAATAGCATTCGAAGAATATGTAAAATAGCTATTACTGGGTTCTGTCAAATATAAACTCTTCTTTCAATCGGTTTTCAAGTTTTATAAGCTACATAGTTTGTTTTGAAAATCAGGTTTTTTGCATTTAACCTTTATGGCTATTTGGAGAACTGTTTTATCACACCTGAAGCTAACTCTTAATCGGTTCTATATAATTGAGTAAGTTCTCTAAATTGACTAGTAATGTACCTGAGGTTTATATACTGCTAGATTTGTGAGGCATTTTAATTTCCGTTTAACCATGGATGACTATCATATGATCTCTACCCCTCTCCCTGTCAAATGCAGACTTTAGGCAGTTTCTCTAATTCCAGATGGGATGTCCTTTCTCCAAAGAATAGCATATTGAGTCATCTGGCTGCCCCTTTCTATCTCCTCTGTAAAGGCTCAGCTCAGTCTCCAAATTCAAGTTTGGAACAATTGGTAGTAACTTACCTACTTTATCCAGAAAAGTATCTCAGCAACCACACCCTGAATACCAACAATTTCCTGTGTCTCCCAAGTCTCCTCATGTTTCCTCCTAGCAGGGGACACCAAACCTACTTTCAGTAATAGGAAACCAAGTGTGGGGGTGGATGTACTAAGGCAGAAGCCACCATACTGCCTGAATAAGAACCTAGACAGACTGAAGTGTACAGAGACAGTTTAGGCTAATGGGTAGCTCAACTTACACTGGGAAGCAAAGAGCTGTCTAGAATAACCCCCCAAAGGGGAGGATGGGCTGCTCTAGCAGGAAGAGTAGAAGAGCTCCAACGCATCTTAAAAGAGTCCCTCTGAAACACAAGCCAGCCCAGATGGAGCTGCCCAGCATGAAGCTAGATCTAGGGAAAAAATTAAAAGGTGGAAAAAAACCTACAAAATGTCATAATCTAGAATCTGGAGTCCCCCAAGCATGACTTTTGCAAAACAGAATCGTACAATATAATGTCTGAGCACTGGACTTCACTGTAGAAGGTTAGAATGTTACAAAGTGGGATTTAGTAGGGGCTGGATTATGCAAATTCTCCTTCTCTCTGTTAATACAAACTAAAAGAGGGACCACAGAAAGTAAAGTAAGTAGTGCTTACGCTTTTCATAAGCTACCATGGAACTATCAAAGGTATAGATTCCCCATCTGTCCCATCTGTTACCCTTTCTTATAGCACTCAATCTCTCAAAGGGATGATGAACACAAATTGACTAAGAACCGCTTCTTTGTTCCTTGTGTAGGCTGGGTCATGAAGTGATCATCACAGATAAAATGTTGGACTTGGAACCAGAAAGACCCAAGTTCAAATCCTGCCTGAGACACAAGGCAAGTCACTTACTCTCACTCAATATCAGTATCACCATCTGCAAAATGGGGATCATAATAGGTCTTACATCCTATGGTTGTGACAATAAAATGAGGTAACTAACATTTGTGAAGTGCTCTGCAAACACTGGTGCTATATAAATGTTAGCAAGGCAGCTAGATTGGCTCAGAGGATAGAGCGCTGGGCCTGGAGTCAGGAATACCTGAGTTCAACTCCAGTCTCAGGCACTTACTAGCTGTGTGACCCTAGGCTAGTCACTTAACCTCTGTTTGTCTTAATCCATGGGAAAAGGAAATGGGAAATCACTGTAGTATCTTTACCAAGGAAACACCACAGACAGAACTGATGTGCTGTGGTCCACAGGGTCATGAAGACTCAGACATGACTTAACAACAAAAAATGCTAGTGATGATGATGATGATGATGGGTACACAGAGGTAGCAGGGTATTGGAGAAGGTATCATTATGAACACATTTTGGTATGATCATCTGAAATAAGAAATAAATGATTTTGCCAGCAGAAACATTATTAGGATATTAATTAGGAGATTGGAATCTTACTACTCCCAGTCTTAATACTGATTAAATTGAATGTGTTAGGATGCAGTTCTTATGGTCAGTCTTCAGTTTCCCCTGGCATAAGAACAGAGGTAAAAATATCATTACAATGAACTCTAAGGAACTTTTAAAATATTTTTGCACCGATATTTTTTTTGTGATGCTAAACGTTTATGAAACTTTCTTCTTGTATAATGGAACAAAGGTAAAAATGTCATTAAAATAAACTCCAAGAAATTGTTGGCATTTTTGTACTAAAATTGTTGTCAAGCTGGACATTTGTGAAAATAAGTTACTGCCTTTATAGCTGGAAAATACTTTTGTTAATAGGAAATTTTTATTACAGCAATATATGACTTACATAGAAATGTATCACAGATTTCAGTGATAAAAATTAACAATGAATAACTAATTACCTAAGGCAATTTTAGTTCTTGCCATGGAAATTGTTTTTTTTTTTTTTAAAGCAAACAGTTGGTGGTGAAAAACGGGAAATTAAGGGGATGCTCATCAGTTGAGGAATGGCTAACCAAGTCATGGTATATAATTGTGATGAAATATGACTGTGCCGTAAAGAAATGAGCTGGTTGATTTTAGAAAAACATGGAAAGACTTGCATGAAATAATGAAAAGTGAAATGAACAGAACCAAGAGAATGTTAAATACAGTAACAGCAATATTGTTCAAAGAATAATTGTGAGCTAAGTTATTCTGAGTATTATAAATATTCAGATCAACTACAAAGGACTTATCACAGAAGATGCTGTTCACCTCCAGAGAAAGAACTGAGAAACAGAAGTATGCAGAGTATGGCCTTTATGTGTAGATGCATATATGTATATTTGTCTATCTATCAATCTATCTACATCTCTATGTCAAATGGTGGCCTTCTCTACTGAGGGGTGCAGAGGCAGTTAGGTAGACATTTTGGAACTTAAAATATAACAAAAAAAAGAAATTAGATTCAACTTAAAAAAGAGTTCAAATATTTGTAACATCCTTGACTTAAATTCTCAATAGAAATTAATAGAATAATTGATTTGAAGGTGAGAAAAAGCAAATAGTGTTTTGCTCTCAAAAAAAAAAAAAGCAGGCATTATTTCTAAGTAGGCCACCTATGATAATCATGTGCTTACAAACTTCTTGTTTTTTTCTCAAAGATCCTAGATCCTAATTTCATTTTCTCCATGAAAAATGGCCTGAAAGAAAAACTAAACACCTACGTCATTAAAATATCAGCAGAAAATAAAAAAGGGTTCATCTCAGGGTTAGTATATTTCCGTCAGTACTATCAAAAAAACCCAACCCTTTTTTCCTATTTAACCTTCTTTTCACCTGCAATGATTTTCTTGAGAAAAGCCAGAACATATTTTAGTGTGGGTGGGTAGAGTGGGTAGTAGTATGTGAAAAAAATGTACTATTAGTCAAAACAGTGTGGGAAGAAGCTGCGTGTGGTTTGAGCACATGGCACTACTGGACTGGCCAAAATCTGTAAAGAGCCACTGTCAGAGACAAATAAGGATCTGTACCAAATAAAGAATAATGCCAATATGACAACAGTCTATTAACAGCCCACGTATAACATACGACTAAAATACAGTAATTATAATAAAACAGTTCAGGTTTTCATAGAACTTTACAATTTGCAATTTCCAATCCACGACTGCTTTTTGTGGTAGGTAATAACATGGTTAGCAGTTAGATGGCACTTGAAGGTTTATGACGTGCTTTACATAAATCATCTTATTTGTACCTTGAAAGAACCCTGGGAGGTAGAAGGTATTGTTGACCCTGATCTACAAATGAGGAGAAATGTCCGTGGGTGTCTGAGGCTGGTTTTGAACTTGGGTCTTTCTCACACTAAAACTGCTGCCCTACCCACTGTATCATCTTGTAGTTATATAAAAAAAGTTTTTCTTTTATATTTTTAGACAGGGAGACTGAGGCTCATAAAAGCCAAAATACTTGCCCATGGCCCTGTAGCTCCTAAGTAAACACCAGGATTACAACTCCGCCAAAAAGAAGGGTGATTTTTTTTTTAATCTCTTGTGCAACCACTAGGAAAGTGTACTAATAAACTGTGAGGGTCCAAAAGATGTGAAGAACACATATAGCCATGAAATATATAAAAAACACATAGCATTTATCTAGCTATTTACAGAGATATCTATACGTAGTCTTGGTAGGAAGTACATAAACACACTATCTCTTTATAGATAGATGGATATAAAGAGATACTGTGTGTATTTTATGTATTTCCTACTAAGAACTATATATAGATCTCTATTTCTCTCTGCAAATATGTATATATAGGTATACATATAAAATATATAATATACATATTATAGGCATAATACATACATGATATGCATATTATATGTATATAATATACAGATACAAAATATACATATAAATAACTATATATATGTATATGTACAAATGTGTATGTATCTCTGTCTATAGGGAAACATTCGTTACAAAAATGGAACCAGGAAAATTCTTAAACAGAAGAATCAGGAGGGACAAGATTAGATTTCTGAGAAGACACAAGTCTTGGAATTATTTATCTAGGGATGACACATCTAACCTGACTATATAGGTCCATCAATGAGAAAATTTTAAAAATTGATGAAATCATGCCCAATAAATTTGTAAACACCTGAAGATGGCAAAGACAGAAAATGGTCATGGTCAAGACTGGAGGGACTGTGAGGAAATAGGCACAATAATATATTGTGAGTGAAGCTATGAATTAATCTAAATATCCCAGAAAATAATTTGGAATTATGCCAGAAAACCCACTAACCTATTCATACAAAGCCTCTAAGTCATCAATCTCACTGCTGAGAATTATGTGCCACAGAGTTCAAAGATAGATAGACAAGTCCCATATATGCCAAAATACTCAGGGCAGATCTTTTTCTGTGACAAAAAAACAAACCAAAAATCAAAAACCCCAAAAAACCACACCCAAATCAAATCAAAACTAGAAATAAAATGGGTGTCCATTGATTGGGGAATGGCTGAAGACAAGAAGAAATGACAAAAGTGAGGAAGGCAGACAAATCTGTGAAGACTTACATAAATTTATTAAGAATCAAATGAGCAGGGGCGGAGCCAAGATGGCGGCGTAGCAGCAGCAACATATCGCAGCTCTCACATAGCCAACCCAAAATACCCATAAAATAGGACTCTAAACCAATCCTAGAACTCCAAAACGCACACAAGGATACTTCCCACTAAAGTGAGCTCGGCTACGAGGAACCATATCAGCACTGCGAACCGAAACCAGCCTGGCCTGAAGCCGTGGCTATGCCCGGGGCGGCGGAAGAGCCTTTCAGGTGAGCGGATTAGCACCAGCTGCGAGTGGGGATTGCCAAAGGGGGAGATAAGCAGTCCTGGCAGAAAGGCCTCCAGAGCAGGAAAGCGAAAGGCAGAGGTTTTGCACCCGCCTCCGCGTTGTAGCTTCCCGCCCGTGGCCTGCAGACAGCAGGGGGACTGAGCGATTGTTTTCAGGCCAGGGCTCTCGCGTTGAGCGGCCTGGATCTGGATCGTCATCTTGGGCCTCAGTCTTGGAGTCTTCATTATCCAGTCAGCTGGAAGTCTACCGCAGCCGGGAGGACCCCAGCGATTTGGGACAGAGCT
>JAQQSV010000815.1:46547-92795 GCA_028646515.1 Pseudochirops corinnae
GCAAAACCTCTGCCTTTCGCTTTCCTGCTCTGGAGGCCTTTCTGCCAGGACTGCTTATCTCCCCCTTTGGCAATCCCCACTCGCAGCTGGTGCTAATCCGCTCACCTGAAAGGCTCTTCCGCCGCCCCGGGCATAGCCACGGCTTCAGGCCAGGCTGGTTTCGGTTCGCAGTGCTGATATGGTTCCTCGTAGCCGAGCTCACTTTAGTGGGAAGTATCCTTGTGTGCGTTTTGGAGTTCTAGGATTGGTTTAGAGTCCTATTTTATGGGTATTTTGGGTTGGCTATGTGAGAGCTGCGATATGTTGCTGCTGCTACGCCGCCATCTTGGCTCCGCCCCTGCTCATTTGATTCTTAATAAATTTATGTAAGTCTTCACAGATTTGTCTGCCTTCCTCACTTTTGTCATTTCTTCTTGTCTTCAGCCATTCCCCAATCAATGGACACCCATTTTATTTCTAGTTTTGATTTGATTTGGGTGTGGTTTTTTGGGGTTTTTGATTTTTGGTTTGTTTTTTTGTCACAGAAAAAGATCTGCCCTGAGTATTTTGGCATATATGGGACTTGTCTATCTATCTTTGAACTCTGTGGCACATAATTCTCAGCAGTGAGATTGATGACTTAGAGGCTTTGTATGAATAGGTTAGTGGGTTTTCTGGCATAATTCCAAATTATTTTCTGGGATATTTAGATTAATTCATAGCTTCACTCACAATATATTATTGTGCCTATTTCCTCACAGTCCCTCCAGTCTTGACCATGACCATTTTCTGTCTTTGCCATCTTCAGGTGTTTACAAATTTATTGGGCATGATTTCATCAATTTTTAAAATTTTCTCATTGATGGACCTATATAGTCAGGTTAGATGTGTCATCCCTAGATAAATAATTCCAAGACTTGTGTCTTCTCAGAAATCTAATCTTGTCCCTCCTGATTCTTCTGTTTAAGAATTTTCCTGGTTCCATTTTTGTAACGAATGTTTCCCTATAGACAGAGATACATACACATTTGTACATATACATATATATAGTTATTTATATGTATATTTTGTATCTGTATATTATATACATATAATATGCATATCATGTATGTATTATGCCTATAATATGTATATTATATATTTTATATGTATACCTATATATACATATTTGCAGAGAGAAATAGAGATCTATATATAGTTCTTAGTAGGAAATACATAAAATACACACAGTATCTCTTTATATCCATCTATCTATAAAGAGATAGTGTGTTTATGTACTTCCTACCAAGACTACGTATAGATATCTCTGTAAATAGCTAGATAAATGCTATGTGTTTTTTATATATTTCATGGCTATATGTGTTCTTCACATCTTTTGGACCCTCACAGTTTATTAGTACACTTTCCTAGTGGTTGCACAAGAGATTAAAAAAAAAATCACCCTTCTTTTTGGCGGAGTTGTAATCCTGGTGTTTACTTAGGAGCTACAGGGCCATGGGCAAGTATTTTGGCTTTTATGAGCCTCAGTCTCCCTGTCTAAAAATATAAAAGAAAAACTTTTTTTATATAACTACAAGATGATACAGTGGGTAGGGCAGCAGTTTTAGTGTGAGAAAGACCCAAGTTCAAAACCAGCCTCAGACACCCACGGACATTTCTCCTCATTTGTAGATCAGGGTCAACAATACCTTCTACCTCCCAGGGTTCTTTCAAGGTACAAATAAGATGATTTATGTAAAGCACGTCATAAACCTTCAAGTGCCATCTAACTGCTAACCATGTTATTACCTACCACAAAAAGCAGTCGTGGATTGGAAATTGCAAATTGTAAAGTTCTATGAAAACCTGAACTGTTTTATTATAATTACTGTATTTTAGTCGTATGTTATACGTGGGCTGTTAATAGACTGTTGTCATATTGGCATTATTCTTTATTTGGTACAGATCCTTATTTGTCTCTGACAGTGGCTCTTTACAGATTTTGGCCAGTCCAGTAGTGCCATGTGCTCAAACCACACGCAGCTTCTTCCCACACTGTTTTGACTAATAGTACATTTTTTTCACATACTACTACCCACTCTACCCACCCACACTAAAATATGTTCTGGCTTTTCTCAAGAAAATCATTGCAGGTGAAAAGAAGGTTAAATAGGAAAAAAGGGTTGGGTTTTTTTGATAGTACTGACGGAAATATACTAACCCTGAGATGAACCCTTTTTTATTTTCTGCTGATATTTTAATGACGTAGGTGTTTAGTTTTTCTTTCAGGCCATTTTTCATGGAGAAAATGAAATTAGGATCTAGGATCTTTGAGAAAAAAACAAGAAGTTTGTAAGCACATGATTATCATAGGTGGCCTACTTAGAAATAATGCCTGCTTTTTTTTTTTTTGAGAGCAAAACACTATTTGCTTTTTCTCACCTTCAAATCAATTATTCTATTAATTTCTATTGAGAATTTAAGTCAAGGATGTTACAAATATTTGAACTCTTTTTTAAGTTGAATCTAATTTCTTTTTTTTGTTATATTTTAAGTTCCAAAATGTCTACCTAACTGCCTCTGCACCCCTCAGTAGAGAAGGCCACCATTTGACATAGAGATGTAGATAGATTGATAGATAGACAAATATACATATATGCATCTACACATAAAGGCCATACTCTGCATACTTCTGTTTCTCAGTTCTTTCTCTGGAGGTGAACAGCATCTTCTGTGATAAGTCCTTTGTAGTTGATCTGAATATTTATAATACTCAGAATAACTTAGCTCACAATTATTCTTTGAACAATATTGCTGTTACTGTATTTAACATTCTCTTGGTTCTGTTCATTTCACTTTTCATTATTTCATGCAAGTCTTTCCATGTTTTTCTAAAATCAACCAGCTCATTTCTTTACGGCACAGTCATATTTCATCACAATTATATACCATGACTTGGTTAGCCATTCCTCAACTGATGAGCATCCCCTTAATTTCCCGTTTTTCACCACCAACTGTTTGCTTTAAAAAAAAAAAAAACAATTTCCATGGCAAGAACTAAAATTGCCTTAGGTAATTAGTTATTCATTGTTAATTTTTATCACTGAAATCTGTGATACATTTCTATGTAAGTCATATATTGCTGTAATAAAAATTTCCTATTAACAAAAGTATTTTCCAGCTATAAAGGCAGTAACTTATTTTCACAAATGTCCAGCTTGACAACAATTTTAGTACAAAAATGCCAACAATTTCTTGGAGTTTATTTTAATGACATTTTTACCTTTGTTCCATTATACAAGAAGAAAGTTTCATAAACGTTTAGCATCACAAAAAAAATATCGGTGCAAAAATATTTTAAAAGTTCCTTAGAGTTCATTGTAATGATATTTTTACCTCTGTTCTTATGCCAGGGGAAACTGAAGACTGACCATAAGAACTGCATCCTAACACATTCAATTTAATCAGTATTAAGACTGGGAGTAGTAAGATTCCAATCTCCTAATTAATATCCTAATAATGTTTCTGCTGGCAAAATCATTTATTTCTTATTTCAGATGATCATACCAAAATGTGTTCATAATGATACCTTCTCCAATACCCTGCTACCTCTGTGTACCCATCATCATCATCATCATCACTAGCATTTTTTGTTGTTAAGTCATGTCTGAGTCTTCATGACCCTGTGGACCACAGCACATCAGTTCTGTCTGTGGTGTTTCCTTGGTAAAGATACTACAGTGATTTCCCATTTCCTTTTCCCATGGATTAAGACAAACAGAGGTTAAGTGACTAGCCTAGGGTCACACAGCTAGTAAGTGCCTGAGACTGGAGTTGAACTCAGGTATTCCTGACTCCAGGCCCAGCGCTCTATCCTCTGAGCCAATCTAGCTGCCTTGCTAACATTTATATAGCACCAGTGTTTGCAGAGCACTTCACAAATGTTAGTTACCTCATTTTATTGTCACAACCATAGGATGTAAGACCTATTATGATCCCCATTTTGCAGATGGTGATACTGATATTGAGTGAGAGTAAGTGACTTGCCTTGTGTCTCAGGCAGGATTTGAACTTGGGTCTTTCTGGTTCCAAGTCCAACATTTTATCTGTGATGATCACTTCATGACCCAGCCTACACAAGGAACAAAGAAGCGGTTCTTAGTCAATTTGTGTTCATCATCCCTTTGAGAGATTGAGTGCTATAAGAAAGGGTAACAGATGGGACAGATGGGGAATCTATACCTTTGATAGTTCCATGGTAGCTTATGAAAAGCGTAAGCACTACTTACTTTACTTTCTGTGGTCCCTCTTTTAGTTTGTATTAACAGAGAGAAGGAGAATTTGCATAATCCAGCCCCTACTAAATCCCACTTTGTAACATTCTAACCTTCTACAGTGAAGTCCAGTGCTCAGACATTATATTGTACGATTCTGTTTTGCAAAAGTCATGCTTGGGGGACTCCAGATTCTAGATTATGACATTTTGTAGGTTTTTTTCCACCTTTTAATTTTTTCCCTAGATCTAGCTTCATGCTGGGCAGCTCCATCTGGGCTGGCTTGTGTTTCAGAGGGACTCTTTTAAGATGCGTTGGAGCTCTTCTACTCTTCCTGCTAGAGCAGCCCATCCTCCCCTTTGGGGGGTTATTCTAGACAGCTCTTTGCTTCCCAGTGTAAGTTGAGCTACCCATTAGCCTAAACTGTCTCTGTACACTTCAGTCTGTCTAGGTTCTTATTCAGGCAGTATGGTGGCTTCTGCCTTAGTACATCCACCCCCACACTTGGTTTCCTATTACTGAAAGTAGGTTTGGTGTCCCCTGCTAGGAGGAAACATGAGGAGACTTGGGAGACACAGGAAATTGTTGGTATTCAGGGTGTGGTTGCTGAGATACTTTTCTGGATAAAGTAGGTAAGTTACTACCAATTGTTCCAAACTTGAATTTGGAGACTGAGCTGAGCCTTTACAGAGGAGATAGAAAGGGGCAGCCAGATGACTCAATATGCTATTCTTTGGAGAAAGGACATCCCATCTGGAATTAGAGAAACTGCCTAAAGTCTGCATTTGACAGGGAGAGGGGTAGAGATCATATGATAGTCATCCATGGTTAAACGGAAATTAAAATGCCTCACAAATCTAGCAGTATATAAACCTCAGGTACATTACTAGTCAATTTAGAGAACTTACTCAATTATATAGAACCGATTAAGAGTTAGCTTCAGGTGTGATAAAACAGTTCTCCAAATAGCCATAAAGGTTAAATGCAAAAAACCTGATTTTCAAAACAAACTATGTAGCTTATAAAACTTGAAAACCGATTGAAAGAAGAGTTTATATTTGACAGAACCCAGTAATAGCTATTTTACATATTCTTCGAATGCTATTTAAAAAGGCCAAGGCTTCATCCCAGTCAAGCATTCCCTCTGCTGATAGGTTTTGCAATCCCTCTGTATTTTAGTAGATGGATTAACCCAGCTAATGTTAGTAAGTTCCTTTGATACACAAGACACTCTTACTGTGAATTACAGTGTAATGAACTGATATGAGCAAAAAGAAAAACCATCGCGTGGTAACTAACTCTTAGGTTCCAAACTTCTCTGAACTTTAGTTAGGATGGTCCACTGACAATAGACATCACTGGTGCCATACTCAAAACCTGTCCAGCTTCATTAGGGTGTTTCCCCCAACAAAGCCTGTGGAAGGAGACTGATTGATCTGGGGCAGGTAGGTGGTATGATGAATAGAGCAGTAGATTTTTAATTAGGAAGTCCTCAGTTCAGATCCTACCTTAGATAATTTTTAGCCATGTGGCCTTTAGTAAGTCACTTAACCTTTCTTGGCATTAGTTTCTTCATCTGGAAAATGGACATAATAATACAGCTGGGTGACTCGGTGAATAGAGCACCGTCCCTGAAGTCAGGAGGACTCAAGTTCAAATTCGACCTCATATGCTTGATACTAGTTGTATGACCTTAGGCAAGTCACTTAACCCCAACTGCCTTAACTTCCATCCTGTAAATACTAGTAATAATGATAATACCTAACTTAGAGTTGCTGTAAGGATGAAATGAGATAACATATATAAAAAGAGCTTTATGAACCTTAAAACACTGACTGTTCTCAGTATTATTATTGCCTAGGACTTCACCAATAAGAATACTGTATTACATTGCTCTAAGTACGTGCAGCTTTGTTATGCTGTGATATTTTTCACAATCAGCAGAACTGGTCTTTCAAGATGCTTACTTGTCTTATAAAAATGGGGACGTGTTCCAAGTTGTTGTCCCATCTGTGCACATAATCCATGGTCATCACCAAATTATGCCAGCACATTTGGCTTCATTCCGTTTTCTCAGTTGGAACTGGGGACCATGTAATTTGATAGCAGAAAGTCTGTCCCCTGAGTAAAGAGAGGCCTTGTCCCAAGAGCCTACTTACGAAAGCAGAATCTTTTTGCTGAATTATATGCTCAGAAAGTATTTGTCATTTTCTTATTGCACTAGAAAAATTTAAAGGTATGACCTTGATAGTACGGTTGGGATCGTGTTTGCTTTTATTAAAATCCCTTTCCTGGTCTTTTCTTGAAGTCATTCTCTTGAATACAGCTCTGGTTGCATGGAGAGTGAGGAAAATAAATCAAAAGTCTGTGCCTCAGGCCACAGGCAGAGACAGCAGTTTGTGAACTCTTGCACTTAAGGTTCTTGTGTGGAGGAAACGTTAGTTTTTGTTCTGGTGGTGATTTTTTTTTTCTTTTGGGAAGGTTACAGGGATAGGGAGTGGTTGAAAGGTTATTTGTGCTTTTTACATCTTTCCAGCTGGATCATTTGCCAAGTTTTCCGTGAGCTTTGAGATTCAACCGTCAGTTGGCCCTAGATCAACTGGAATTGGAGCTTCAAAATGAAAAACAAATACTGTATATTTATTAAAGCAATTAGAAAAGCCAGAGGGAAAAGAGCTTCAGTTCACATAATTACCCCCTTTACTACTGGTATCCGTCACTTTGGAGGTCCTTTGGACATTCTGCCCAGCTGCTTCCTTGGTCTTCTTGCTTATCTGTAGTTCATCAGTGCTTACACATCTATCATTCCAGCCTTCTTATTCTTTGCAAATGCTCTGTAGATTTTAGTCTCTCTTTACTTGGAAAGGATTTTCTATACTCTTGACTTTCAGCCTCTCGCTTGTAGTCAGAAGAGATGATTAGATATTTCTTTGTTAGAACTTTTTTCTCAGTGATCGACCAAGGCCCCATCTGACTCTGAATCTTGTAATGCTGTGACCATTATTACTATCTCAGTTCATCCACCCACTGTTCTCCCCTAAATCATCTCAGTCCCATCCCAAAGATCTGACCAGTTTTATGGAAGAAGTGAAGAGAAAAATCCCTATATATTGTTCACATCCAAAAATGTTTCTTGTTCTGCCTATTTCTTTTTATTTCTTCCTACAAAACATCAGTAACCCTTGATGTAGTCACTACCACATTCTTGTAGTAATTATAATAAATGTAACTAACATCTTTCAGATTCCAAGAGGAGCTCTCTATTCACCATGCCCATACTGCCTTTCCTAAAGCTGTTACTAAGATCACATCTAATGTCTCCTGTCTCCCTACTCACCTTTGTACCTTTTTTTATTTTTAAAGGATGCATGCAGAGGGAGTACAGAAAAGTAGGATGGGGGCGGCTGGGTGGTGCAGTGAATAGAGCCCTAGAGCCCTGGGGTCAGGAGGACCTAAATTCAAATCTGGCCTCACACACTTAACACTTACTAGCCGTGTGACCTTGGGTGAGTCACTTAATCCCAATGGCCCTGCCCTCCCCCCTCTAAAAAGAAAAGAAAGAAAAGTAGGATAGTTTTGAAAGTTAACATGTAGAATTTATTATATTCTTTTTCTTTAAAACAAAGTAGTATAAAGTAGAGATTTGTGGTTTCATGTAAAATCTTTTTTACGTGTATGGAAATAATATTTTTGGGGAGATGAGGGTTTTTTTGTTGTTTTTTTATTGTGATACGGATTTTTTCTTTTCTATGCCCCAGCTATTCCTTCTCTCTTAAAGCTGCCCTGTAGAAGCTTTCCATCATTACTGTATTTAACACCAGTTTGTTCCTTCCACCATGCTCCAGTGAGAAATGTTTGATTATTGTTTCCCAAAACACATACAAAAATATTTAGGGTTAATTGCTTATTTAATGCTCATTGCTGTCATTTCTTCTGAGGGCCAGTCTCATGGAAGCAGATACATAACATCTTTTGTGAACCGAGAGTGGATTGGGAGTCATGTATATGCTTTTGATCAATGTTTTAGGAACCTGTTGTTCTTAGTAACAGTTTCAGAACTGCTTTAGCCCTTAGAAGGTATGTGTATAATTTGACCTCTTTGCACCTTGTGTCACATCCATCGTAAATGAGCATCAATATTTTTTTTTTACTGAAGTCTTATTCAAAACCCAGGACTTCTTTCTTAATTGTGTTTACTATAATGTATTTATAACTCAATTTAAAATAGTGTCCCAGTTTTGACACGTACAAAAAGACCTGAAGTAAATACGACAGTTATGTCTAAAGCCTCCTGTTCAACTTAAAAGTTTATCATCTGATCACTTCTGTTTAAACATTTCATACACATTTAAACATTTTTGTCCATATAAAGCTATGCTACCTCTTCTCTCTTCCCATCTATTTATAGCAGAAGTTTATTCTAACTTTATGTGCGTCTCATTTCAAATTACCCTTGTGATAATGGATTTTAAATGTTAGAAAAATTTTAAAATATCTCTTCTATAATTTTCAATTTTGTTTTCTCTTAAAAGCAGATCTTGTAAGAACATATTTATTTTAATTATTTCTTCTTTTTAGCCCTTTTATACTCAGTGGGAAAAAGTATGTTCTAAGTAAACATCAAGTAGATTGATCTGAAATTTTTTCTCACTCTTATTGTTACAGTTTCTTTGTTTTGATATTTACATTCACAAAATGGAAATGTTAGGCTGATGGCAACTTATTTGTAGAAAATTCTACAGAAATTAATAGATGCGTGTTGTGAACAATTTTTTTTTAATTTAAATTAGAAGAAAAGCAGGACTGTAGAGCACATGGGACAGCTAGGGGGCGTAATAGAGTTCTGGGCCTAGAGTCAGGAAGACGAGTCTTTCCTGAGTTCAAAGCCAAACTCAGACATTTAATTGTGTGACCCTGAGGAAATAACTTAATCCTGTTTGCCTCAGTTTCCTTATTTGTAAAACGAGCTGGGGAAGGAAACAGCGGACCATTCTAGTATCTTTGCAAGAAAATTCCAAATGGAGTCACAAGGAGTTGGACACGACTGAACAGCAAAGAGTACATGGAGGGGAACAGAATAAATATATGATGAGTTTAGAATAGTAGACTGGAGGGTAAAGGATATTTAAATGCCAAACAGAAGAGTTTTTATTTTTCTTAAAGGAAATAGGGAACTACTAGAAATTCTTGATTAACAGAGCTACCTTAAATCATACAACTAAAGGGTGAAGGGGTTCAGTTCATTTCATTTAGCTTGTTTGGTCCCTCAGAAATCTAGAACAAGATATTTTAATACATCCAATTACTTGTCATGGTTTTAATAAATTTTAATATTTTTCAAGTTTGTACTTCTTGGGAAAACCTCTATAGAATATAAATGTTAGAACTGAAGGAGACCTTAGAAATTATTTTCTCTTACCTCCATTTTTTATACATGAAGAACGTTGAGTTATGGACGTGTGAAATGGGTCTGGTGTCTCAAGGCTTCTGTGGATGGATAATAGTAGTAATTAGCCTGTATTTAGGGCTTCAGCATTTGCAAATCACTTTACAAATATCTCATTTGATCCTCCTAATGACCCTGAAAGGTAGGTGCTCATTTTATAGATACAGAAACTGAGGTAGAGAGAGGTTAAAATGACTTGCCTAGAATCCCATAGCTAGGAATTACCTGAGGCTAAATTTGAACCCAGATCTTCCTGACTCCCAACTACAGTGTTCTATCTCTATGCTATCTTATCTACCTCAGCTAAGATCTCCTGTCTTCTAATCATGACAATGAACTTCTCCAGTTTTAATTGCAATATGATTATCACCTTCTTGTTTTCCTTTTCTATATGAGATAATAGTGTTTTTACAGTTTACCAGGTGAGGCAGCCGAGAAGCAGAGGGGAGATAAATTGTAATAGTATTCTAGGAGGTCCTCTTGTTCAGTCGAGTCTGACCGACCCCATGGATCCATAGCATGCCACTACTGTCCACAGGGTTTTCTTGGCAAAAATAACAACGTGGTTTGTTTGTCATTTCCTTCTCCAATGAATTAAGGTAATTTGCCAGGGTTGCACAGCCAGTAAGTATCCGAGGCTCAATTTGAACGAAGGTGTCTTCCTGACTCCAGGCCTAGTGCTGTATCCTCTGAGCCACCTACAATTGAAATTTGATCTCCAAGGCTCTGGGCTTGCTTTCACAAAATTCCCTCACTCCAGACTCTGAGCTGTGATGCATACCCCCAGGGCATACATATATTCAGGAGTACCTGCATTCAGGTGACTTTTGAAAGTAGTATTCCCTCTCCAATACTCTTAATCAATGCTCAAAGTGCTACTTAGGGATTCTCCAGGGCCACACTTTTTCCTAACCCTGAGCTTACTTAAGTGAAACAAATCTGTTATGGGCCAAGTGGGCTAACATACACAGAATGCATACAGGATAACATTTGCTTGTTCTTCTCAGTTCAGTTTTCATATAACCCAACTGCCCTAATACTCAACTGTCAGAATCATATAAAAATCTTAATCTTAAAAATTAGAATTCACATGTTCACATTCTGTTAAGAATGAGCCAAGATCATAGCAATAATGTGTGTTTAAAAGCCCATGGGATATAAGGATACCTGAATGATACCACACTACTTTAACCCTGCTATATAAATTTTAACTTTTCTTTTACCAGAAAAACTTTTAAAGATTTTATTCAAGAAGTTGAGGAAGAGTGTTTGAGGTTGGCCAAATTCCTCTGAAAGTAAGGGGTTTTGTTTTGCTTTCAATTTTTTCATTGACATGGGACAACTCATGGTATAGAAATTCCTTCCCCCAGTGAAGATCAAAAACTCATCTGGAGCTTACTATGAATTTAGAGAGTTGCCTTAAGCACTAGATTGTCCAGGGTCACAGAGCTAGGGTATGTCAGCATCAAGACTTGAACCTCAGGTCTTCCATCAGGATGGTCTTCTGTCCATCCAGGGCTGGACATATACCTACTACATATATACCATTTTCCCTCCCATTTTAATGTTAGCCAGGCCAGGTGTGTCACTTGGTGCAAAAACATAATTTTGCTTTGAAATAATAATTTTCATCCTATTGTTTCTGTTTTCTTTGACTCATAGATTGTTTTTAAATGTCAATTGAAGTCAGTTCGCCAACTTGGTCTTTTGAGGTGTTTTAAAATTCTATTCTTTCTAGTGATAAAATACTGATAAATATAAAATCAAACAATAGTACCAAAATGGAAACCTAGACTTTTTGGTGGAGCAGTACTAATTAGAACACTTTTATATAACCAAGACATGGCAGTTTTATTTTGTATGGGATTAAATAAACAACCTAAGATTCTTAAATGTGTCATGAGTTTCTGAAAGGTAGGATTTACTAAACTGAAAAGTGTGCTTGATTGCAGTAAAGCTGGGTTTATCTGTTGCTACAAAGATGAGTTCCAAATAAGTTGAATATACTTTGTCATATTAATAGACTCTGGGTTCTGTAACAAAGCCTGCATAGATGGATATTTTACCATTTTCCTTTTATTTTTTTTCTCTATTCCGAGGAGATAATAAGTACTTTCTAGAACTAGAATAGAAGATTGGAGAAAATTCTCTCTCACATGACAAAAGGTTTTAGTTTGTAGACAATGGCACATACTTTGATGGGAGCAGTTTTTAGTCTTTATATCTGACGGCCGGAGTGATCAAGGTGTTCCGACATTGTTGTTTTTTAAATTCATTAATAAGTGTGACTGACATGAAAAAAAATTTTCATCATTGTCTGGGGGGTGAGGGAGAAGAATTTGGGGTCCCTCGATTGCTATCTGTACAAACTAAAATGTTGCGTTCAGGACGCTCCTCCCAGGAATTGAGTCCAGGATGTTTATGTTGCATTGTCTCCGGCTTTCGGTAGATAATATTGTGCATGTTGAAACCTGGAAAGGAGCCTAAAAACAAGAATACAGCATCATCTATGTTTTTATCTATTTGAGCACTAGTGAGGTACAAGTTAAGGGGCATTGTGCTTGGGGAATGCATTGTTGGTATGTCAGGAACTCGTGTGTGTGTGTGTGTGTGTGTGTGTGTGCGCACGTGTGTGATTCCTTACTCACAGAATCACATGCCTGAGGTTCAGCTTGCATTGTTAGGTACAGCTGGAAGCACAGGAAAGAGCTCTGGGCCTGGAGTCAGGAAGAAGTGAATTCAAATTCATCCAGAGGGACTTAGCTGTGTGACCCTTGCCCCCACCCCAACTTATGAAAATAAATCTCTGTGTCAGTTCCATGTATGTGAAGTGGGCATAATGGCAGCCTGGTTACTGGGAGGGTCAAATGAGATGTTTGTAAAAGGGCTTACCCCGTAGTAGGTGCCTGATAAATGCTTATTTCCTTCCCTTGTTAGTTGTCTGTTCATGGGGAGGTGGGGTACTTGAAACAAGATACTTTAAGAAAGAGACCATTATAAACTTGATTCATTTCAACCAGCTTTTATTGAGCACCTTTTACATGTCAGACACTGTGACTAAGCGTTGAGGATAGAAGAGCAAAACAAAAATATCCCCTGCCCTTGTGGAGCTTATTGTCTTGGGGGAGGGTAGAGGAGAGAAAGACAGGGTTATATATATATATATATATAGAGAGAGAGAGAGAGAGAGAGAGAGAGAGAGAGAGAGAGAGAGAGAGAGAGAGTTAAGTCCAGGGGACTTTGAGGAAGGAATAACAAAAGTTTCGTGGATAAAGTAGTATCTGAACAGAGTCTTGAATTTGAATTGAATGAAAGGAGAGGTAAGAGGAGTGATTCCATTCATGACACGGAGAATGGTTTTATACTGATGTGGAGGGGGCACCAGAAGTGGAATCCTGTGATTTCCAGAGCAGCCGTGGTGGTGGTCTCATCTGGCTGGAAAGCAGAGCGTACAGAGGGACGACACTGAGAACAGAAAGGTAGGTTGGAGTTGGACTGTCAAGAACCTTAAGCAATTAATAGCTGAGTATATTAACAGGGAGTCACTGAGGGACCCACAGAAGGTCTTTGAGCATGGCAGTGACATGGAGGCTAGATTGCATAAAGAAAATGCCCAGAACAAGGAAATTAGTAATCCAGAAGAGGAGTAATGAGGTCTCAGCTAGGTTGTTAGCCAAATAAGCGAAGAAAAGGGGAGAGCCTACCTATAGTGGTAGGCTTGACTAATTAGAATATAGGAGGGGGTTGGGGGGAAGAGTGTAGTCCAGGGATTCTTAACCTCTTTCATTTCTTAGGCTCCTTTGGCAGTCTGGAGAAGCCTACAGACCCCCTCTCAGAATGTTTTAAATTGCATGAAATCCGTAGAATTACCAAGGAAACCAATTATATTGAAATATAGTCACCAAAACATTTTTTAAAAGCTAGGTGGCACAGTGAATACAGCACCAGCTCTGGAGTCATGAGGACCTGAGTTCAAATGCAGCCTAAGATACTTGACACACTAGCTGTGACCTTGAGCAAGTCACTTAACCCCAATTGCCCTTCAAAAAGCAAAAAAAAAAAATTCAGAAAAGTTCATGATAATTGTGTTTATATAAAGATCTCATTTGATCCTCACAAAAACAGTGGGAGGTAGGTGCATTCTCTCTCATTAATTTTACAGATGGGGAGACTGAAGAAGACAGGGTTTAACTGATTTTCCCAGGGTCACATATCTAGTAAATGTCTGCAGCTAGATTTAAATCAAGTCCAGTGCTCCATCCATTGGGCCGCCTAGCTGCAGTTTAATAATTTCTGGTCTGGGTTATGCATAACCAGGGTTATGAACTTCGGTGACTGGGAGGAAGGTCATGTCATCTACAGTAAGAGGAATTTGGAGGAGGGGCATGCGTGGCTATGTGAGCCACTACCATTTCATATTTGGCCAGCTACTAATTATCCACACCTGAGGATCCACATTGAATGTGAATCACAATACGTAATTTTATTTGCTTTGTAAAAGATCCTAATTGTAAGAAAAACTGCCAAAACATTTCATTTCCAGACATGACATGGGGGTATGGTATGTAATCCTTCAGTAGCTGGCAGCAGGGGTTTGACTGGAAGGAGACTGAAGCTTGAGACCCAAACTTGTTACCTGCTCTTTATGTAACTCTGGGTAGTGAACTCTAGTTTCCTCATCTATGAAATGGGAAGCAGGGTTCAGTTTTGAAGTTTGGGGTGTATCTTGGGAGGGAGGGTAATATTGTATGTCAGGAACTGCAGATAAAGACCCTCTTCCTGCATATATCATCAGAAATAATGCCACCTCCTTTTTTAAAATTTCCTTTCCACTGTAAGCCTTTCTCTTAATAGGATCATTCATAATGTTGTACCAGGCTGCTGTACTCTTATAGCCTCTCAGTGAAAGGGTCGGAGCCTGAACACGAATGAGGGATGGAAGCTGCTTGTTTTGTCTTTTCCGTTCTTTTCGTGCCATGAAGGAGATACGGTTTTGGGGAGAGCTGGCCTGTCTTGGTTAAAAATGACCACTGAGTTTCCTCTGTACTTTTTTTCTTTCTTGCTGACAGAAAAGCAGTTTTTATTTACTTTAGTACTACTAGTTTTTATTACTTTAAAAGTGTGGTTCTTTTCCAAGCATTTATTGTACTGTGGAGGATGTCATGTTAACTTATATTGTTGGGGGGAAGCACTTCAAAGCCTGTCTACAGGACTGAGCGTCCTACCTTATTATTGCTAATATTTATATGATCTGGTATTTATGGAAAGGCCACTTGCCTCAGTGAGGCAGCTAGGTGACCACTGGGCCTGGAGTCAAGAAGATCTAAGTTCAAATCTCTGGCCTGAGGTATTTACTAGTTGTGTGACCCTGGGCAAGTCACTTAACCTCTGTGTTAATCCACTAGAAAGGGAAAAAGCAAACCATTCCAATATCTTTTCCAAGAAAACCCCATGGACAATACTGGTATGCTATGCTCCACGGGGTCACTAACAGTTAGACATAACTGAATGATCGAATGACAACACTTCTTCAAAGATTTCCAAAAGCTGCCTCATGTTTAAAACAACTTGGGATTTCTTAAAATTTTTGGCAACTGCTGAAATCATTTTGGAATAATCTTTTGGTGTCTGCAGACTTAAATCCAATTAAACTTTCTTCTCTACATAAAGCCATTAAATCTTCTCCTAAGAAGGGACCCAGAAGGTCTTCTGGTCTAAATTTCAACCTCTTTAGTAATCCCACCCTTATAGGGAGGTGGTAGTAGTGGACAAACACTGACTCTCAAGTCAGAGCTAAGTTCAGATTCCCCCCCCCCCCCGCACCTACTATCAGTCTGACCTGAGGCCTAACCCTCTGTACTTGGACTCCTTTGATGTTTCTTCCAGCTCTACATAGATCTGTTATCCTGTGGTCTTCAGCTAAATCCCTGAAACATAGTCATGTAGTCTTTACTAAATATTTCATCAATGGAAAACTCACTTCTTTACAAAGCAGTCTTGTTCCAGCACTGGAAATCTCTGACGTTGGAATGTTCTTTATGTTGAATTAAAATCTCTATCCCAGTAAATTACACCTATTGGTCCCATTTCTTTCTCTAGAGTAACGTAGAACAGATCTGTTCTATCTTCTCTCCAATGGGAGAGAATGTTTTTGAATATTTAAAGAGCGTTTTCTTCCCTTTAGTCTTTTTACCAAGTTATCTTTAGATGCTTCAGCCAGTTCTCATCAGGTGTAATCTCCAGACCCATCACACTTTCCTAATTACCACCTTTCTCTCCACATATCCCTGTTTGTCATCCCTTTTAAAATGTCATGCCCAGAATTAAACAAGGTACTACAAAAGGATTTGGCTCCAGTGTAGAATAGGGAACGTGGTCCAAGAACAAAACAGCCCCTACCCACAAGGAACTTAAATTGTATTTGGAGTAAAAGACTACTCTGTGTGTGTGTGTGTATATGCACACGTGCGCATGTGTGTGTGTGTGTGTGTCTTGTGTATATGTATACATATCTACATTATATATATTTAAGCTATATAAACTGATTCTATTGAGTCTTCTACCCCAAATATACAATGTGTATTATACGTGTTGTATGTGTGTACAGGTAGGAATATATCCATACATGTATGCACTCTATATTTGGGACTCAATATACAGGATAAATAAAAAGATAATAAATACAGAGTAGTTCAAATAAAGGTAGTTTGGGTTGAAGGGAACTAACAGTTTGAGAGATTGGGAAAAATTTCATATACAATATGGTACTTAAAAGAAATTTGCTTCCCTCCCCCCGTGGAGGGGCAGCTGTAGAAGGGAGAAAAAATAAACAGATTTGTGTTAATTTTTTTAAATGATTTGGTGGGGTCATATAGGTGCAGAATGTTAGGAACTTTCAGATGAGGTCACTGTATTAATTTTTCTTCACTGCTGTAACCAAGACTTCTCAGGAAGTGAGAGTGATCTGTAAATATTTGTAATGCAAAAATAAGACATCAATAAAACTTTTTTTAAAAAGTAGTGCTTAACTAGAGAGTGATTCTATGAGGCAGAAGTGAAAAGGAAGTGGATTCCAGGGGTGATAAATGCAAAAGCACAGGGATAGGAGCTTGTATGTCTCTTCAGGCCTTTGCAGCCCAGCTCCTGCTCTCTGCTGAACTGTTGTCTCTAAAGGCACAAGTGACCTGATTGCTCAGTCCTAGGTCTTTGTTCGATCTTCATGTTCCATATTTTCTCTGCAGCTTATAATATCGCTGTACTTCCTGTTATTTCTGTTCTATCATTACTGTACTTCCTAGGAAATTCTCTTAGCTACATCAGTCAAATACTCAACTTCATCGATACTGTTCCCTCCTGACTCTTTTCCTACCTCTTTAACTCCTCCTTTTTGCTCTCTCCTTATCTCCTTTACTGCGAGGGGTGATATGACATGTACAGGGGAAGGAGGACTGGACTGGAGACCCACCGGGGTTCAGCCAATGTGGTCTGCCCTTTGCTAGCACTAACACTAGAATGTTTACATGTCTTCTGTGTGTCTCCTGCTCTCTGCATGATTACTCAAAAATAGTAAGAGTGCAGATTTTGTTGCTGCCATCCTAACTCTAGACTTTTATACACTGAGGCTGAGAGGTCACACATTCACATTTAAGTCAGCACATCATTGCATATGAGGAGCCATGTGGCAAAGTGGGCAAGAATGTCGGCCCTGGGGTCAGGTGGACCTGCGTTCAGATATAGCCCCAGGTCTCCTCTCCTGTAAAATGTGCTGGAGAAGAAAATGCTAAACCTCTCCAGTGTATCTGCTAAGAAAACACCAAATGGGTCATGAAGAGTTACGCAGGACTGAAATGACTCAATGCCAACAAGCAATTACATAAATAGCCCATTAATGTATGCAAAGCACTTTACATACGTTATCTTATTGGATCCTCACAGTGTCCCTGGTCCAGTTATTATTCCCTTTTTACAGATGAGGAAACTGAGAAAGGTTAAGTGACTTGCCAAGGCTCACACAGCTAATAAGTGGGCAGGATCTGAAATCAAGTCTTCCTTAGTAGTACTAGATTCAAGTACTTCCTATAGTACTAGACTGCAAGTCTAGTACTCTACCACTGTGGTACCAACTGTCAGTATCAACATAGTATTCCAGGGGGGACAACCTGTCAGAACCTGACAAGATTGGCCAATCCTTCAGTCCTCCTGTATTCCTTTTCTTTCACCCAGAACTGAATTCTAAATTTAGTTCAGAAGCTAAGCCTATATTCTTTTTTTCATAGTAAGTTTTATTTACTATGAAATTATAGCTATTTTCCTTAATGCAGACTCTTGTATATTCTATTATGAAAGCATAAAGGAGAAATACTATTTCCTCCTCCTGTATTTCTGAGTTATAATTTTCTGGTACTAGCAGCTATTCATCCAGTCTCCAAAGAGACTAAGCTTTTAAGGCTTTTTCTTTCTTGGTTGACCTTTGACCTTAAGAGAGTACATAATTAACAGTTTATAGAAAAAGTCAAGACTGTGCCAAGTGTCAAGATTAATTATTGGTACTGCCATTGCTATTGTTCAGGATCTTATTAACAAACTTGATGTGAAAAGTAAAAATTGGTGGGACCCTCTCTTAACTTTTTATTCTTTCACTCCAATAAGTCATTAAACTATGAGAGGAAAAAGATCCATATGTACAAAAATATTTACAGTAGCTCTTTTCAGTATGGCAAAGAACTGGAAACTGAGGGGATTCACATTAGTTGGGGAGTGGCCTAGGAAAGAGATGGGGTACAAGTGAGAGTGTGCTGGCAGATGCTTAACAATCAGCTCTCTAGAAGGGAAAACGTACACACAATATACCTTTAAATTTATTCTGTATTAATAACATTTTCTTGAGTCTAGACATTAAACAAAACAAATCAAGCCCTCATTTGTAGCATTTGCCAATTTCTGGGGTGTAACTGTTCACACTGAAAATTTTAAAAGCAGTTCTTAAGTTAGGAGCCAGCTCTAGCATTCCCCCAATAATGCCTGAACAAATTATGATGTTTGAATGACAATAGATAGGTTCAGATGATCTTGGGAAGAAGAGCTGATACAGGGCAGAACCAGAACAGTTCTGGGGGGCGAGGGGCGGGGGGGGCATATTGTCAAAACAAACGACTTTAAAGACTCGAGAACTTTGGTCCCTGTTCTGATCTACCAGAAATCCAGAGTGGTGATAATGATCTCTGCACCCACTTCCTGAACATCACTGGGATTTGTCTTGTTTGACCCCACATGTTTGTTTCTAGGATTTTGTTTTTCTTTTATCATTTTAAAGGAGGGAAAGGGACATGAGAAATGCATGTTATGTTTAATACAAAACAATAAACTTTTTTTAAGTTTTTTCTTTCAGCCTGCTACAGTTAATATTTTTTTATTCCCGTCTGTGTTTTTACAGCTTCCCATTGTTGAAAAAATAAGAACTATTGCTCAGAAAGTCTATGGAGCCCAAGATATCGAGCTTTCTCCCGAGGCACAATCTAAAATAGATCGTTACACACAACAGGTAAAAGTAACGTGGGTGGGGGAAAGTGTCATAAAAACGTGTCTTGGGCATTCTCAGACACTAATTTTGAAACTTGAAATTGGCAGGTGTCTGTCTAGAGTATATTAACTGAACTTTCTCTAATCTACTTTCATTTTCAGCAAGTATCTACTATAAGGTCGCTGGCTGAAAATGTTGAATAAATTGGAAATGAGAAGGTGGGGGGGGTCCTCATAGAATTATTGCTAAGGATATTATCCATTTTGCAAGTCTGATTGATTAACTTGCAACTGAATCCCTAAAACCAGTGACTGGATTTCTGTTATTTCTTCTCTGGTGATTATCAGCTTAAATAACCCTTAGCCTCTAACCTTTTCTGTTTCCATTTGGGTAAGGCTACGAAGTTATAAAAATGTCCTGAACTTGGTCTGCTACAAATTTATGCAGTCTCACCTCAATGGAGCCCTCAGTTAAGTAGCAAAATGGGAAGCGCTAAACCTGAAATCAGAAAAACAGGAATTCAAACTAGACTTCTAGCACTTATTGCCTTCCTGATCCTGGGCAAGTAGTTTAATGTCTGATAGCCTCAGTTTCCTCATCTGTAAATTGGGGACAATAATAGTACCTACTTTCCAGAGTTGTTGTGAGGATCAAATGAGACAGAATTCCACAAAGTACTTTGAAAACTTAAAATACCATATGAATTCCAGCTGCCATCCTTAGCATCCACCTTTACTGCTTGATCATCTTCATACAAGGCCCTCCACCTACTTACCTGTCAAACATTTCATCATAAGCATCATGCTTGGTGTATTTTCTTGCAAGATCAGACTACTCACTGTTTCGTGGTCTTTCTAAGGTTCTTTTGACTTGTTGCTTCTTCATTTACTGTCTCCCTTGCCTGAAATGAACACTCCTCGATACCCTCCTTTTACAGATATTAACATGATCAGCTCTTTGAAGGTCCAACTCAGGTGTTAACTTCTCCCCAAAGTCTAGCTGACAGTCACCCTCCTTGAACATCCTTAGTCGTTCCATTTGGCTTCTTTTAGGCACTTAATCGTTTTCTGATCTTATTTTTGTACCTGTCCCAACCCTCTACCAAATGAGAACAGAGATTACATTCTCTTTTTAATTTTTGTATCTCCAGTACCTAGCACAGTGCCTTTAACATAGTAGGCATTTAATAAATATTTGTTAAACTGAATTGGCTTTGGCTTTTCATCTGTTGAGTCTAGTTTTAGAACCAGTCATTGTTTGTGACTCTAACTACGCCCATAGGCTAGGATGCTGAAATGTTAGTATTACACAGGGATGGATAAATAGAAATGTAGCATGTTGAGACCATGATGTTTAGTTTGGATTCTCTCAGTTGGTTTGACCTTATTACTTCCACAAAGTCCTGCTGCATTAGGTGATATGAGAACTTGCGATGCCACAGTATTTTGAGGCCCTTGATTGGCCCTTTTGTTCAGTAGAACTAATAATCTAGATGATTATAGTAGGGATTCTGTGGTCCTAGAGATATTTTTGCATTCGCCTTTACCCAAAAGAGTCAACCAAGCCAAGTTGGTTGACTTTTCTTTCCCTTATAGAGCTGGTAGAATATAGTATTCTCATACAAGAAAAGGATGGAAAAAGTCTTGGGAAGGCTCAGACACATTGTTCTGCATCTCAGGGCCCTTTTACTTGAATTTCTCATCTCCTTCTTACCCCGTTGTTTTAATCACCATTTGTCTTTTTTTTTTTTAATGTAAAATTATTACTATGAAGATGTTGGATTTAGCTAGGGTTCTTGCCCAAGACTTTCCAGATTTCATGAGGCTGACAGCAAATCAAGCATTCTTAGAATGGTCTCTGTACTTTGCTGGTCCACTTGAGATTCTGCTTTCATGTTCTGTAGAGTGACTGTGATGGAGTGATTGCATTAATCTCAAGGGCTGTGGAATGCCTCACATCCAGTTACTCCTTGGCAAGAGGCTTCTCAGTCTATAAAAGTGGGGCAGGCCGTCCTTAGGCCATCTTTTAAAGAGACAGTTCTGTTTGTAATTCTCAGTAAGCTTTCAAAAAAAAAATTCTGAGGTTGATGAGAAGAAATTTTAATTTCTCTACTTCTCCAAGATTTTGAGGGTGTTTTTTTTTTCCTCCTTTCTCTGGGCCAATTGAGGAAATGGATTTTAAAAGTTATTATGTGTCAACTTTGGAGTTGTAATTAATTAGTAAAGCATTTCTAAAAGGGGCACTATATGCTATTTAATCAAAACCGTGCTTGGGTACACTGTCCTTTTGTCAGACACCACATGTGACTTCTTGCCCTTTCACCTTTGGTACTCAAGTTTAGCCCTTGGTCCTTGAAAATAAGAAGTTTTAATGAGTGACCTCATTCTAGTTCTTAGAGTATAACTGCAGATCAAAAAGCCATGACTCATAGGTTAACACAGTGGGGACCCTTTGCATCCTGATATATTCAGAATTAGTAAGCACATGACTAACAGTCTCTTGTTGAAGGATTCCTTTGTCCAGATCACCTTTCTATAAATAGCATATTGACAGCCTTTGAGAGTAGATCTCCTTTCTGAAATCAAACACACCTTGTCACAAATCTATGCATAAAGGGTATCTAGCTCTTAAAAGGATGAGACATTAAGATGCTCTCAGCTTCATATATAGTGATTAGGCTGAAATGAAAATACGTACCCTGATAGCCGTCTGTCAGTAAGTATTTATTGAGCACCTAGTGTTTGCCCAGCACAGGATTGACATTCATCATGGTCTTTTCCTAAATGCAAGTTAAGGTTGAACAAATGGAGAGAAGTATTTTGGTTCTTTAAGAAATATATACACTCACAGATTTCCTTTCTTTTCTTTCAGGGTTTTGGAAATTTGCCCATTTGCATGGCAAAAACCCACTTATCTCTTTCTCATGAGCCTGAGAAGAAAGGGGTCCCAACTGGTTTCATTTTACCAATTAATGACGTACGGGCCAGCATTGGTGCTGGTTTCATTTACCCATTGGTTGGAACGGTGAGTGATGCGCTCCACAAATCTTTTCCATTCCTTGTTTTTATTAAAACTGAGTTCTACGAGTCTACCATCTTCTTTGGAAATCATACAGGCGCAGGGGAAACTGAGGTTTATGTTGCCTTGAGTAATCTCGTTACTTCCTATTTCAAAAATCATTTTAATTTCTATTGTCAAGTTATGAAAAAATTGTTTAGATCTCATATTTAATACCTGAAATGTGATTTATACTGAGTATTTAATTGTTTACAGAGGATAAAATAACTTGGGAAAATTAAATTTATACTTTTAAGAATAGTAGGCAAACTATCTGGAGCAGGTTCGTTTTCATGTATTTTTATTATTGGAATTTATGTCTAAGAACATAATGATCCTTGAAAAGAGGGACTAAGTCATTTTTCATCTTTGTAGTTCTAGCATCTGATGAGGTGATACGCATACATGATAGATGCTTAA
This sequence comes from Pseudochirops corinnae, assembly GCA_028646515.1. Taxonomy (NCBI): domain Eukaryota; kingdom Metazoa; phylum Chordata; class Mammalia; order Diprotodontia; family Pseudocheiridae; genus Pseudochirops; species Pseudochirops corinnae. The sequence goes on from JAQQSV010000815.1 coordinate 69,223, forward strand.
TAAGTGTCTGTTGAATTGAGTAAAGTAATATACCTAATATTGTAATAATGACTACCATTACTTATATATGCAAATGACTATTGTCCTTCAAAACAGTACCCCCCACCCCCTCCCCTATTAAATAGGCATACTTAGCCAGCTGTCCCACCATCACTCAGATCATTCTATTAGAACCTGTGGCACATTATTTAATCCTAGTGCTAACAAATCTTTGTGCTTTGATAGTAGATTTGACTTCTTATAATAGGCCAAATGTCTTTCGTGGCCAAACTTAGTCAATTAAGCATCCATTTATAAATATCTGCTGGGTACTGATCCATATGGGTTTTACTAAAAAGGTGAGATATTATTCATGCTAAAAGTAGTTCCATACTTTAAACTGGTAGAATTATTTAGAAAATTGAACCAAATTCAAAGTAAATTGATGAGCATCTAGACTTTGTCTTAAACTTAGAACTTTATTAGTTATCATATTACTGATAAAACAAGAAATAGAACTCTCAACCCTGTGAAGCAGGAGAAATCAAACAATCCGTAGGAATGATTCCATGTTGTAAATTAGCCTGGGATAATGGAATGAGCACCAGTCCTGTAGTGAGAATGTTTGGGTTAATGCAGAGAATCCCCAGGTATGATTGGGAAGGGACATGACAGGGACATCTGGTTCAGTCTCTTCATTTCATAAATGAGGAAAGTACCCCAGAGAGAAGTTACTTGTCCAAGGTCTCATGGGTAGCAAGTAACAGAGCCAATATATGAACGTAGATACAATGTATGGCGGCCCAGAATCTAAGGCTGCCTTCACACTCCCCAGCTCTGCCACTTGGTAGGCGTAGAGTCTTGGGCAAATTACTTAACCATATTTATATTCACTCCTTTGGCTGCAAAATAACATTCAGTCATTTTTCAGTCATGTGTGACTGTGACCCCATTAGAGTTTGCTTGGCAGATACTGGAGTGGTTTGCCATTTCCTTCTCTATCTCATTTTACAGATGAGGAAACTGAGGAAAACAGGGTTAAGTGACTTGTCTAGGGTCACACAGCTAGGAAGTATCTAAGCTTAGATTTGAATTTATGAAGATGAATTACTGATTCTGTATCCAGTGTTCTTTCTACTATACCACCTTGCTGCCCCACAAAATGGGAATAATACTGTTTTATATTCATTCCTCATGTTTAAGTAGTTGGAAATACTGAAGAAGAAGAAAAAAAACTAGGCATGGGAAGAAAAGATCTATATAAGGGATATTTTACAGCTTGCAGGTATTTTGAAAAAAATTAAATATTCAGTGAAAATTAAGATGAATGCCACAGAGAATATGGCATTCTATTCTCATTACATTATAGAAATATAAATTTGGAGCTGCCTTTAAACCTACCCAGGGGCCTTGGAGGACATCTACTCCAACCCCCTCATTTTTGGAACCGAGGCCTCATGAGGTAAAAGACTTTGCTCAAGTCAACATAGGTATTAAATAGGAGACCCAACTCAGTGGTATGTGGGAAAAGCCAGTCCTATATGCATGTATGAAATGAGAGGCTACCTATTTCATATGAAGGGTGGGAAAAGGACTACCTACCACTAATAATGTCCCCCTGGCCTACCACACCACTTGAAATGACTTCTTTATGTTAAACATTTCTCTAGAAGTCTCCTTAGTTAAATTCACATATGTTTCATGGCAGGAGTGACACATTAACATATTAGCATTTTGTTATATAAGCCCTAATTGATTTGCCAGTCTTAACTAAGGAAGAAGTGCAGGGTGAGCAAAAACTGAAGGGGCATAAGATGGGAGGGTCTGAGGTCTATGTTCCAAAGCAGGATGAGTGGGCCAACATGGAATGATGCCTTGCAGAGCCACTCAGCCCTGAGGCCACTACATACCTGGGTAGGTTTAGAAGGAAAGACAAAGGAGGGAGTCCAAAGCAGGGATGAGGAAATATAGTACTATATTTGGGGTTGCATAGGTGCTTGGTCTGGAGAGAATACAGAGCTGTACAGAACACAGTCCCTTCTGTCAGCAAATTCTCAGTCTAGATATAAGTAGCCAGAAGTGAGTTTAACAGTGGTAGAAAAGCTTTAGCGAATGGGAAACAGATGAAGTCTACAGCAGTCATTTGCTGAACATGCCAGTTCTCTTTATTTTTAACTAGAAAAGGTACAGAATAAGTATATAGTCTTTTCTTTTTGCCGTCTATGAGGAAAACCAAAACAGATCTAGAGAAATTAGAAGCTTCTAAGGTTAGCCTTTGATCTCTAGCTCCATCTTGCTTTTGAACAATAGCCAAACTGCCTCTGACGTCACTGTGAGTTATGACTAGCTGCAACATGAATGTGTGGAATGGCCCAAGAATGGGGAATAAGAGACTCACTGAATTTCCAGAAGAGAGAGTTCTCTCAGTTATCTCCCCTTCCCAGAACACAGCCTGATTTCCTCCCATAGCAGCACATTTGGGGAATGGAGATGAGAGTCGGGTTTATTGTTGTGGAATTCCTCTGGGACAATGGAACGTGAGGAGCAAGGAAGGAAGTAGTTCCTGACGAAAAAGAGTTTCTGGACTGGAGGAAGCTGTGTCACAGGGACATTGTGGCCTTAGAGAGGAATGCTTTCTAAGGACACGATCAGTAAGCAGTGAATGTGCAGAGAGTGAATTTCTTCACTTCCCACCATAATTTCCTAATACAGGAAGAGCATTGATTGTTTTTTTTTGATCCCATTTGAACAGCTGTGACAGTGATTGTAACTGCTGCCTCTCAGGTGGTAAACGTAGGCAAGAAAATAGAAGGTGATGCCGAGAGGATGGAAGGAAAGAGCTTAGTATAGAATTGAAAGAGCTCTTACAGGTCATCTGGTTTTGGCCCACCCTTTTCATTGATGAGGAAGCTGACTCTTGAAAAGGAAAAAACAACTTATCCAGGGTCACAAAGTCATTTAGTGGCAGAGCTGGGATTTGAACCCAGGTCATCAGATTCCAGATCCAGAGATCTTTCCAGTAAACAACGCTGCTTCTCTCTAGTAAGGTCAAGAAAATGGTGTGCTATTTAATGGGAGGGACAGAAGTCATTACCAATTAGTCATCATAACAGTTTTTGAGTGCCTATAACATATAATGCATACTAAAAAACGGTACATTACAAAGAAGGAGGAGGGGCGATTCTGCTCTTCTAGAACTTTTTCCTCCTTACAACCTACACCGTATCTCCTCTTATTTCCACCTTAAAGGGGATGGAAACCAGCTGAATAGCAATATCTATATGATTGTAAAGTAGTTCTCAATTAAGCAAAACTATTCATAAGATAATTACTGAGCCTCTTCTCTGGCATTCTCAGTCCTACCATCTTCAGATCATTTCCCTTGCCCCTTGCCTTTTGCTTGCTAGCCTCTCTGTTCAACAACGAAAAATAATGCACATCATCTGAGCAACATGTCACTCATACTTTTGCTTTGTTTTGAGTAGAGAGGCTATCTGTGTAACTGGGAGTCCAATGACTACTTTTGGATATTATTAACCCTTTCTCTTCCTTCATATTCTACAAGCTTTCTTTCCCTCATAGCCTCCTTTCTAACCACTTCATCATTTGAGTTGTATCCCTATTGAGCTCTCTTAATTGGTAGAGTCCAAATCACTTCATTGTTAATGATAAAGACCTAAAGTAGTGATGAATGTGGTGATGCTAAATCTCTATAACAAATTATAGAGTATTACAAGAGTTCCTCATAATTGATTGGCATTCAGCTTGTTACAACTTATAAAACTCATTCTTCTGTCCTAATAATACATAGCTAGTCCTCTGTTTTCTTCCCCAAAAAGCGCCATTTTTCACTTGTTCCTAGTAAATGTCACCAAGTGGTTTGCAACAAATTTTGTGATGCCAGTAAAACTTGTGTAATATGTCTAGTCAACCCATCCAGTGACACTGAAAAGGACTCTATCCATAGAACATCATTCAGTACATCTTTTTAAACATGTTAGAGAAACAGGCAAAACAGTCATCATTATGGTAGAAAAAAAATAAAGGACCATGAAAATTTCTTCTAATCCCATCATTCTGCAAATGACTAATATATTTTTAAAATACTTTTAAAGCATGCAGTGTATGGTATTCAAAAAGCATACTAAATTACTACACTGATAATTGTTACATATGACATTCAAAACTAGTATCACGGCGGAGAGGGGAGATGTGGGTTTTGATACATCTTTCTTCTGTGTCAGTTTTTGTATCATGTTTTGATATGACTTTTAAGGTTCTTTTTAATTTAAAATTAGTTGATTTGCACTTTCATGAAGTAAAAGAGAAGGAAATAGAATAATATTGTTGAAGATTTAGCATTTATTAAATATCTGTCATGTTCAGGGATATAACAGGGCTTTGAAGTGTAAATAACTTGTTTTTTCCTTTATCCATAGGAAGAGGAATAAGAGAAAGTATATAGAGTTTAGCTAAACCAGGGCAGCACATTGAGGGTTAAATAACCTCTCCACTCAGTACAAGAACTTTAGGAATAATCCTTGTACACTAACAGTGTGGCTGAGTAGCCAGTGGGTTGCTACTCATCTTCCCTAAGCCCTTGTAGAATAGGATACTACATACCTGCATTCTCTTCAACACTCCACTACGTCTTCCCTTCCCCCACCCCCTCCCTAAAATCTTAATGGTGAAGTATTTGAAGGGAACTCTGTGGAAACACTGCTTGTAGATATGGTGGTAATCTCTTGTTGTACTTGACTCTGATCCCTTTGAAATGAGGAAGTCTTTCCAGGAAAATTAAACTGAAAAGATGAGCAGTAAAACAAAAGCTTCATTTTATTAACATTGATGGAGGAAGGCTTTTATCTCTGAGCCCTGTGACCCTGACCCTGGACCACATCACTCACACAGGTGCACTGTTGACATCATTGCTTGGCTTGACACTGGGAGAGCAGGAAGACTGCTGGAGTGTGTGTAGGAAACCAATGAGGTCATTCATGGCTAATGCTTGGGTGGAGAGTTATTGGATTGGGGGAGATGTAAAAGGAGAGATTCTGACCCACCCAGGAAAGGAATCGCTATGTTGTACTTTCTCACGTTTCAGTTCAGCTCATTTTGTTTTCTGTTCTCCTGCCTCTTCTGTAAAAGTATGTGCTGAATGTTCCGTTTCCTGTTGAATCAGGTTCAGGCCAGAGATGCTATTTCCGAATTGAGTGGTGATATTTTTTTTTGTCTAAGCCTCTGCCCTTACTTAGGGATTCAGAGCTACAAACTTGTTTCTTATGGACCATCATTGAGGTGCATTAATCCAAACCATGTGGGTTTAAGTCAAAACCATTTCCACTCATCCTGGTAAGTGATTTATGCTCAGTTAGATGAGTGAGGAATTTTAACATTTACACCCCAAACCGCACTGTAAATGAGATGTTAACACTATACCTATTAACATGTTAGCACCTACCACAAGTGAAAAAGAGCATCCACAACCCTTTCACCTTAGGATTCTACAGAAGTCATTGTGATCCAAAGAAAGCGATTGCTTCCCTTGAATCTTCCACTCCCTATTCATGGGTTAAATCTTCAGTCCATTGATGGAAAGTTACAGAAATCCCTGCACTTTTCCCATTTCTTTTTCTTCCCATAATACATTGGTCTTGGACGTGCCTTAAATGAAAGCTGGCCAGTTGGTTGAGATTGCAACACTTTTGGAATTGGAGTAGCGAATTCTGCCCTGGGTCAGGAAACAGACTAGACTTGACCTATAATCTGTGAGGAGGACCTCCTAGTCGGGTGTCACTTTGCTTCTCACCTCTTGTCCTCTATTCAGAGGGCTACTGCCAAGTTTCCCTTTCCTTTCATCCTTTTGCACATATCATTCAGCTTCTTGTTTTTCTTCCTCTGACACCAGAAGCACACTTCCTGTTCCCACCTAAATGCTTCTGTTTCTCTTGCTTTGATATAGGTCAGTTTCTCTACCTTATTCTTACCCCTATCAGAACTTTCCTTGAGTTCTGCTGCCTAATTCCTTTTTTTGTTCTCTTGTCATCAAGATCTTCTCCCAGGATATCCAAGCTAAGGGGGTTATTTAGAAATCTTGTTTCAAAGTTGGTTGCACATATACCTGGAATAGACGGAACATTTTCATGCCATAAATAAGTTTTATAGGTGTCATCTCTTGGGCCAATAACCATGTATTTTCTGGAGAAGGAAGATGGTTCATGTGAATATGTTGCCAAAGGACATACACAGTAGAGAAAAGTATGGTGTAGTAGATAGAGAGCTGGCTTCAGTGAGAAAGAACTGGGTTTAAGTCCTGACTCCAATACATGCTGACTCTGACTTTGGGCAGGTTGTTTAAAATCTGAGCCCCAGGTAGCTCTCTTAAGACTTTGATGTTGCAGATAACCTGCATTAGTAGAAGTTTTACTCAACTAGAAAAGTTCTTCCCTATATCAATCACAATCTAAGTTTCTCTGTGTCTATCTCTATATATGTATACATGTATGAGTGTATGCACACATACATATATACATGTGTATATACACATGCACACATAAATATGTATACTTCTGTAGGTATATATATCGCTATAATTCATAAGAGGAAGTTTGTGACTCAGATAATTTTTTTTTCTTTGTCCTTACAAGATTCTCTGGGTCCTTCCTATTTAAAGTTGATGAGTTTTTTGTGGCCAGCTAGACCTTAAGTTTGATACTAGGACCTTTATTGATATAAATGTTAAGTATACTTCTTTGATGCTTTAAAGGATCAGTAATTTCTCTGTGTGTTACTTCAAACACAGCTTACACTCCAACTGTGTTTCGATTTCAGTGATTACAAATACTGACCACTCTGCCCCACCCCCAGTCAGTCGCTAACCTTCCAAAGTTGAGCCTTTTCAAATCTGGGTACACTGGCCAGTCAGTAAACATTTATTAAGCACCTACAGTGTGCCAGGCATTGTGTTCATTCTTGGATGACAGATTCACAATCAGTGGCCAAACCAGTTGTTGGAACTTTTCCTGTTTGGTAGAACCTGCCAGTGCCTGTGCTCTGTTTACATAATGATAACTGACAAGTACTTAGCCCTTTAAGGTTTGCAAAGCTCCTTGATTATAATGTCTCATTTAAGCCTCAACAGAACCCTCTGGGGGAGGTACCCAGATCTTCCTGACTCCAAAGCCCAGCATCCTATAGCTTTCAGCAATCCAAGCTCACCTGCACACCATAATGAGGCATCTGTATAGGACACAGCATAACACCTTTAATAATTGAAATAATAATTCACACATTTCTAAGTCGCCTCAAGGTTTGTAAAATAAATACAATGTTGAATATCAATATCACATTGATTAAGACTGCCAGCTGTAGCATTCTAAATCAAGATTGTCTCCTGGGTCATAGAACAAACAGATGCTTTTAGCTACTCCTGCTGATTTCTCAGTGTATCAGTCCTGCCTTGTCCTTTTCTTGTTACTCAGTTTCAGGACTCCTCACCTACAGAGGGACAGATATCTGGAAGTCCTTTTGTTGTCTAGCCCTACGAATCCTTCTTTTGGTTCTGTCTCATTTCCTTTACTAAGGATGGCCCTCCTTTAGCTTGCTTCCTGTTCCCTAACTCCTCTTATTCTTAATGTTTGGTTTCTTTAAGGCAGTAAGGTGAAAGGGATGAGTCAAAACATTTTATGAAGTCAAATCATCCAAATCTAAAACCCTCTACAAGACACTCTTAAAATTGTTGCTCATTAAGTTTCTATCAATATGCCTCTTCCATAGATTTATTCTAGTCTAACATCTCTAGCTTTAATTAGAAGCATATAATTGGAACTTACTAAGGGATTTATGATCAGGAAATATAATTTGCATAGAAAAAATTAGCAGTTTTTGGAGATTGAATAGCTGGACCACCCTTGCAGATAGAGCCTGTATGTATGTTCAGTCATAGATGGAGAAAAGAGGAAGACAGATTAATAAGGAAAATATTTCAGCAAATTTTTTTAAGTCAATGTAGCTTTGGCCTCAATCATAACTAATAATGCTTGGAACTCATAGTACTTTGCAGCCTGAATATATCTACAATTATTCATATATTTTTCCATCTGTTCCTCAGAGAAAATAACATGGTTAAACATTTACGAAACCTTTTTGTCTGTTAGATATAGGTTATAAAACATTCTCCAGGAAAATGCATCTGTGTTCTGATTATTTCAAAACCAGCAATTCTTTAAATGAGTGGCTTCATTTCAGTGATTCCAGGCAGAGCTCCTCATTAAATTAAAGCACAATGTTAATGTACCTGGAAATATTGCCCGAGAATATTGCACATTATGCTAATTGACCAATTTGGAGGCATTCCCAAAATACTTGAACTTGAAAGAACTATAATTATAATTCCTTTTCTGATTTCTTGTTCCTATAGAAGTTGGAATAGAAAATATTTCTGCAGGCTCTGTATTAAAAGAGTATTTGGGAATTGTTAGGGGAAAAGCCAAGATCTAAACAAGTAGGGGATTGAGTCCATCTTGGGTATCTGTCCCTTTTTCTCCTCCATTTATAAAAGCATAGGTCAGGAAGATCTATGGACTCTTCCAGCATAGATGATCATTGTGCCTGTGGGAGCCGTGGTATGAGAGTGAAGATTATCCAAGGCCAAGCTTTGGCTTGCACCCATAGTTAGGGAGTTTCATTGGATGATGAGCCAGCAAAGGAGATTGTGGAGTTGCCAGAAAGGGAAGAGGAAACCAAGAAAAAGCAGTGCCACAAAAACCCTCGAGGAGAGTATCTAGGATAAAGTGATAGTCCAGATGCTCTAGAGAGGTCAAGAAAGAGGAAGCCTGAGGCAAAATTGTATCAGATATGGTCATTAAGAAAACACTAATGACTTTGGAAAGCAACTTCTGATTTTTGTGTTCTGAAGCCAGAAACCACATTCCATCTAAGTTTAAAGGAGGGCAGATGGAGGCAGTGAGGATGGTAGATGGCTTTTTTTAGGCATTTGGCTTTGAAAGGGAGGAGGCAGACAATCAGATAGATGGATGGACGGGTGGATGTCTGGACAGACAGATAGGTAGACAGAATACTTATATGTGCCAGGTACTATGTATGCAAAAATTGGAAAACAAAGATAGACCCTACTCATCCAGAGCTTATATTCTAATTGGGGAAAGCAACACATAAAAGGGAAGTGGAAAACGGGGTACTGGCCGCCCACTTGGTGAGGGAACAGACAAGAAAATAAGCCAGAAAGGAGATGAACAGCACCTGGGACTTCTGGTGATGAGGTAGTTCTAGGCAAATATTCATCAGCCATCAAGTCAACCTCGGCATAGTGTCATGGGTGGTGGGAAGGGAGTAGGGTAGGCAGTCAGTGTAGAAATGGAACTTAAAGATATATCGGGTCAGATGAATGTTGTTGCATTTTAAATGTGACATAAGCATGTTTGTGAGCAGCAGGGAAGGAATGATTAAATATTGGGGCTGGGGATGGGGGAAATTGTGGAGACAGTCTGTTGGAGCAGTTGGGAATGGATAGAATCAAGGTATTCACCTTGACAAGGAGAAGGGTCACCTCTTAATCAGACTTTGTTGATTCATTTCAGTCATATCCAATTCTTCGTGACCCCATTGGGGGTTTTCTTGACAAAGATAGTGAAGTGGTTTGCCATTACCGTCTCCAGCTCATTTTACTAATAAGGTAATGAGGCAAACGGAGTTAAGTGACTTGCCCAGGGTCACACAGGTAGTAAATGTCTGAGGCTGGATTTGAACTAAGGATGATGAATTTTCTGGACTCCAAACACAGCACTCTCTCCACTGTGCTACTTAGCTGCACCCAGAGACTAGAGCAAAGGAAAATAACATATTGGGGTGTCAAGATGGTTTAACAAGTGGAATTAGGTGAGAAGAGTCAGCTCAAGACAGATGACCTTTCTTTTCTCAGTAAAGCATGCTGAGAAGTTCCTCTGCTGAGGAAAGGAAAAGAAAAAGGAAGGAATTAAGCATTTTTATCAAGCACATGTGTCAGGCATAAGCACTCTTATAAATATTATTTCATTTAATTCTCACTGTAACCCCAAGGGAAAGTAGGGAAAGGAGCAGTGTTGAGTGAAAGACTTTAAGGAGGAACTTAGAACCACCATGGTATAGATAGTCAATTAGAAAAGATATAAAGGATTACCTTGCTATGGTGAGGGGCCAGTTCAGATTCATTAGCAGTCAGTATAGGTCTGGGACTTCTCCCAGCGCTGTTAACAGCACATTAGTAGGAAAAAGAAGTGGATGGTGGGGGATAATCCAAGGTTGGGATTTTGATAGCCATGGATGGCAATAGGACAAAAAGGATCAAGGAACTCTAGAGTGAAGTGTTTAGTTGAATTGTAGAGTCACAAATTAAACAATACAAGAAATTTCACAATGTACATGAAAGACAAAAAATTGGCACGTGTGCTATGAGAGTGCAAAGGAGAGAAAAATCTTTGAAGAGGTAAAATCGTATTTTTAGAGCATCTTTTAATTGAACTTTCTATTTACTTACATTAGAGTAGGGGTTCTTAATCTTTTTCTGTGTCCTAGACTCCTTTGGTGGTCTGATGAAGCCAGTGGACCTCTTCTCAAAATATTTTTAAATGCATAAACAAAATATATAGAAATACAAAGGAAAACAATTATGTTGAAATATAGTAATCAAAATATTTTTAAAAACAAGTTCATAGATTCCAGATTAAAAACACTTGCATTAAAGCATGTTTCTACATCATTAACTGCAATAATTAACTAGATAAATGGTTTAATTAGTTGTGAATGATTGGATTCTGTAAGGGAAAAAAATGACTAGTAATGAATATTATGCTTTAAGGTTTTCCAAGCATTTTACATGTATTATTTTATTTGATCCTCCCAACCACCCTGTGATGTAGGTGCTGTTTTATAGATGAGGGAATTAAGGCTAAGAAATATTCAGCAACTCACCCAAGGTTGAACTGTATGTGCTGTTACTCACCCAAGGCTCATCTCTTTTTCTCATAGTGAATTCCCTGATTTGCAAATCTTAGCAATCACTGAGTAAGTGTATATGGAGTTTTATTTTGGAGGGGAAAGTAATGGCCAAATCTCCCTAATACAATATTTTATATTAACAGTCTCTTTGTAGACCATTAGACATAATATAAATGAGTTATAGATTGTTGAAGTAACATGTGACTTTGGCTATTGGTCTTAACAAGCTCACCTATAATTTTGTGAAAATCATATGAGATAATCTACATAAAATGATTTGTAAACTTTAAGCCATTATGCAAATATTAGCTGTCATTTTGTAATAAAAAAAATTAGGTCAAGTGAATACAATTTCTATTTTTTTACCTTTTGTAACAATCAGTTACTCTTTATCTTTTGGGAACCAACAGACTGATCCTCAAAGTCACTACTACCAGAACCAAATAGTTAATTTGTTGGCCCAGCTGCCAAACCATAATGTCATTGGTATTGTGATAGATGAAAAGTTCTCTTTTGTAACCTGAAGTATAAGAGAATGTAAATCTTGACTCTGACCCTACTGCTGAAAGTCAGCTTTTATTTTGGATTGAATACATTCATATTTATGTTACATCTCAACAGGGCTTGTCTGTAATGGGTCATTTCTCCAGGTTGAGACAGGTCACGTCAGTAGTGCTTCCAGATTCCTGTTGTTGTTGGCATTCTTCTCCCAAGTTAACATGTAATGAATTTTGAGTATGTGGATCTTACTCATTTGGTGTCTGTTGTGCCATTTCAAAAACACTTAATTTAATTAAATACGATTTTCACATGGGTGAAAAATCACTACATGGCAGCCAAAAGTACTTTAATTTATAAGAACAGCCATAACAATGATTTAACCCCTGTCTCCCCTCCCCCAATTATTTTGACAGATGGTGGTCATTATTTTAATTTTGGTAAGTTTGATAGAACAGAATGTGCTCTTTCTTGAAAATTGAAAAAGGTGTATGGAGGGAGAGGGAGAAAAGACCACAAGATAGAATGGTAATAGAATTCTAAAGTGGTAAAAGAAATCTATTCATCTCCTTTGAAATACCTTTACCCCAGTTTTATTTGAGAAATAGCAAAAATGGGCTCTTTTTATCTTTCTTTTCAGTAGTAAACATTTTTTTTAAGAGTGGGTCTCTAGGTCTCTTTAACTTTCCCAGGATTGAAGTAGCAGTGGGCCTGATACCATTACTGATTGACCATTGGTCTGCTCCATTTTCATTCTGAACCAGTTCACCCTTTTGGCACCCTGGTGTCCCTCTGGTCCCTAGGGCTTACTATGCTGCTTTTAGACTTAATGGAGCTAATCTGCAGTTCAGCAGATCAGCTAGGCTCAGCCTGCCAAGTAGCTGGGATTATAGGCATGCTCTACCATGCCAGGCTTAAACAGATTTTTTAATTTTTGAAACAGGTCATACAAGGCCCCTGCTATCACCGTTCTATAGTGACATTGTTAATTTTTTAAAAATTAAATTTCACCACATAATCACAAAGATCAGTTATCACATTGTGGGCCAGGTGCCCATTCACAACATTGTTCCTGTGTTCTTTGTTAACAGAAAGTTTCAACTCACTTTTTCTCTGGAAGCAATTAAGCATATTGGTTAGAATATTCCTATCATAGGGAATGTTAACCTTGTGTTTTGTATTTGTACATTACACTTTCAGAGAGAGCCCTAGAAGTGAAGTTTCTTCATCTCTCAAATTAAAAGGTTTAGATGAGATGACTTTTGTGGGTTCTCATGATATGCTTATGAATCACAATGACTCACTAGCCGTGGAAGGAAGTCTTTCTAAAGCATTAAAAATCTCTAATCCTTACCAAATTTCTAAGTGTTTAAGTCATGAGGAAAAATATTTTTGAGAGGGTCAAGGTAAGATTAGAAATAGGGAAAGCAACTGAAATGTGCATAATTTTTTATTATCTTCTACAGCTTTACAGTTATTTTGTTGGCTTAACATAAGCATGCATCTTTTAACTGCTCATAAAATTTACATGTAACATATTGAAATCAATTAAATATGATCATTTACCATAAGATATAAAATGTTCCACATTCCAGATTTTTCCAGGACCTATCTCCTGCTAGATTTATAGTTGGAGGAGAAAGGTAGGGATGTCAAGGTTGGAATAAGAAAGGAAGGAACCAGGATAATTTACTCTATAATTACCCTCCTTCAGCTTCCCAGTTTTAACTTGCTTAATCCTCAGCTCTCCAGCAGTGTAAAAAACTGAGAATAGTGAATAAATTGCCATATTTGAATGTTTTGAGCCCAGTCAAAAGTGACAGAAGTGATTTGAACCATCAAAAAATGGCATGAGATCATCCTACCTCCCCTTCCCCTGGAATCATGGAGTTAGAGCTGGAAGGAATTTTAGATGTCCTTATGTTCTTGTTTGTTTTGCAGATTAGGTAACTGAGGTCTGAAGAGGTTTTATAAATTTGTCCACCTTCAAACCAAGTGTAAGGGGCAAAGCTGGTGGGGATTTGACCAGATCAGGTCCTCTGATTTGAGGGATTTATAATATTCCCAAATAGTTGGAGACCAGCTGGGCAAACAGGGTAAGAAATGCATTGAAAGTAGCACCCCAAATTAAAGCACTACAGGAAGCAAGTCTGCCTTTCAGTAGCATATAAGAATAGCTAATTATATTACTGCATCTTCTTGCCGATCTAAATACTGAAGTATGATTTATTCATTAAGGGCTTCCTTCAAGTTTCTTATCTTGCTCGATTTCAGAATTCTTCTAGTGAGTGCCTTTGGCTGATTTAGCACAGTGATGTTTTAATGAAGTATAAATAGCCTGGCAGGATGATAAGGAAGATTTATATCTAACTATTGCAGCTAGATACCGTAGGAGGGCTTGGTACCGTTTTTCCCCTAGTGAACCTCATAGAAAAACACAAAATGTTGAAACACTGCTTTTTAAAAAGCTTGGTTATAATGTCACATCTTTTGTACTAGTGAAGTTCAATTTGGTTTCTTATACAAGTTCTTATTTTGCTTTTTCTTTTATGTTCTGTGTGATCCTTGGGCTCTCCTTATTAAACAGGCTTATTTACTTCTAATGCCAGGTCTATATATCCATTTAGGAGCCGTTAGATCTGGAAGGGACTTCCAAAAGTTCACCCAAAAGCAGACCCCTCAGGGACCTCAAAGACAATTAAAAAGGCCCCATGAGTACAAAAATATTCCTAGCCATTCTTTTTGTGATAGAAAATAACTAAAAGCGGGTGCCTATCATGGGAAATGACTAAACAAATTGCACAGTATGTGGGTTTAATGGAATGTTGTTGTACCATGCAAAATGATTAATATGAATAATTCAGAGAAACTTGGGAAGACTTTTATAAAGTGATACAGAATGAAGTAGACAGAACCAGGAGAAAATTTTACACAATATAAGAATGTAAAAGGAAACTCTTTCCCTGCAGAACTCTAATGTGGTGACCATTGGTGACTTCAGAAGACTGATAGGGGAGCATTCCTTCTTATTGATAAAGAGTTGACAGACAGTAGGTCTGGATCAAGGCACACATTTTCTGGCATCCTCCATGTGTTTCCTTTTTTTTGCTTGACTAAACTTATGTGTTAAAAGGAAGGGTTCCATTTTGAGGGGGAAGAGTCTTTGGAAAGTGACAGTAAGCATCAGCAAAACATTTTTTAAAATAAACATCATTTTAGCCAACTTTTATATTTTACAAATGGTGACAGTGAGACTGAGAAAGGTTAAGTGATTTGCCCACTTCATTGGAAGTGAACAGAGGCCTTTCCCAAATGTAGTGTTCTTTATGGGAGAGCACTCTGCCTTTATTTTGCATTTAAAGATACCAGTGACCCCAGTTACAAATAGTCCTTAACTTGCAAACAGATTGTGTTTCTGAGCCTGTTTATATCAGGTGTATAGAAATCAGGTGGGTTTTTTTTCCAATAGAAACAATGTTATATATACATTGTGTTTAGTTTCTAAGTCTAGCCAACAAAAGCCTTTTTATACCACTGTAGTTAATTGGTTGGCTTAAGAACATAAAAATATGTCCTTTCAAATTTAATCTGCTCTTGATAAATCTTGCTTGATATATTGAAATAAGCCAATGTGATAATTCACTATAATATATAACTATATTTAGAGCTCTGAAAAAAACAGTCCCTAAATTTCTAGGCCTTGGATCTAGTTAAGATGTCAGTATGGACAGAGGTCAAGGTTGAGGAAAGAAAGGAAGTGATTAGTTTAATTTAGTCAACAGTTTTCATCTTTCAGCTCTCCAGATTATGCTACTCTGACCTGCCCCAAGAATCATCCAACATTGTGGAGGCAAGAAAGCATTTCATAAGTTGCTGTTTTAAGATGATTTAAAACTAGATAAAAGTAGTTTAATGTGAAAGAAAAATAGTTTAACAACTTGACAGGCATAATACATAATCATGTGCTTACTTTTTTATCATATATGACATTGTTCTATGGGAAAACATGAACCAAATTCCTCAGAGATGAGGAATTACAGCAATGAATGGTGCTGTAAATTACCGCCTTTCTACCCCCAGTTGCATACGAACTACTATCCCAACATCCAGGGCACAAGAGAGATGGAGATATGATGTCGGGGGAAGAGATCTCACCTACGGGGCCAGGTCATCACAGACTGGCCAGATGTATAGGATGAGCATATTCACAAGTCAGGGGGTTCATAACTGGTAAAAATTACCCAGCTGCCAAATTATCACATAGACATTGTTGGGGCTTTTTGAACAGTTTAGTTTCTTGTTGGAGTTTGGTTTTGGTTTTTGCTGGTTTAGATACACTTTAAATCACAAATGAATTACTGAGAGAGATGAAGGAGTAGATTAGAAGAATTATTGGTTCTGCAGACCAAGGTTCAGATTCTACTTTTGATACTACCTGTATGATCTTAAACTTGACTTTCTCTCCCCTCACCACCACCACCATCATGTTCCTCATCTGTAAAATGAATAATTTGGACTAGATGACATTTTGTGTTACTTCTGACTTTAGATCTCTGATCCTGCCAATGTTAACTAGTTTCAGGGAGAGACAAATATTCTCACACTACCATTATTTTGTAAAAACTTTCCCCATTTTAAAAATTGCCTTCCTGAGCAGAGCCAAGAAAACAGTATACACAGTGACTACAGCAGTACAGATGGAAGAACTACACATGTGTAAAAAAAAATGAAAATTTTGCAAAATTATAAATAAGCATGACTTGAAAGAAGAGACACTCCCACCTCATCCTTTTGAAGAAGTAGGAACTCCACAAGTGCTACATGTGACACATATTTTTAGACTTTTTCAAACTGTTCATAAAGCTAGGCTTCTATTTTTTTCTTTTCTTTTCTTTTTTTTTGGACTTAAAAAATACTATTTGTTAGGTGGGAGGGGGAGACGCTACATTGATGTTAAAAAATATATCAATTTTAAAACTTGTTTTTTTAATTGGGCTTCCCCTGACTAGTGACTAACTCCATCCCATCCTTCTACCACCTTGAGCAAAATGACTCTACTAGAGAAGGATTGGATTGGGCCATTCTTAATAGATGGTAGGAATCTGGGATCTTTACGTGCTGAGATACTTGACTGTATAATTATGTAATTTATAGAAAGGGAAATTAATTTAGCTCTTAAGTATATGAAAAGATTATGTTGAGATGAGAGCTTTTCAGAGTGGTTTCAAAAGTGTTTATGATGCTGTATTTAAAAGTGAATTCAGGAAATTGGCTCAGATCTATGCATTAATGTACATATCAGCACAGAGACTGTGAAGGAAGGCTTTTGCTAGGTAGTGTACAACACACTAGGGAATTGTTGGCTTTACTCGTTTGATAGTAAATCAATATTTGGACTGATTTGAGGTTTGTGATGGGCTCCAGACTGAAATCTGCCATGTACTTAATATGTATTGGACAAAGTGAACAACACAGTCCAGGGTCAAAAAGGTGAAACCTATGAGACTAACAGCTGTCCAGCATTGGATTAGGCTCTATGGAACATTTTTCTGGAGGAAATTCAGGGTCAGCCCCTTGAAAATTTATTCTGTAAAAGAGGCGATGTTGAAACTGCAGAGATATAGAAGTATTATAGTCAAGAGTTGAAACAATGGAAATCAGAAGGTACAGAATATAAAGAAAGGAGATTTGGAGTCCAAGAATTGGGCGATCATTTACAGAACAAACATTCCTTAGTATAAATCATTAGGGAGATACAAAGGTTATAATTATAAATCCTTCTTATGATACATTGTCACAAGCCTCCTTGAGTTTACAGTCTAGTGGAGAGAATGATGAGGAATGCCATAGTGAATAAGAGAAGTATTGGCAGGATGCAATGAGAATTCTTAGGCGGGAGAGATTACTTTTAGATAAGGCGGGCATTGAAAGATGGGTTTGATTGCAACAAGTGGAGATTGGAACAGGCAGGAATTCCATTTTGGGGGCATGATATGAGTAGAAAAGAGAAAGTAAAGGACATGTTCAGAGGTACATGAGTTGTCCAGTTTGGTTAGGATGTAGCCTGTGGGACAATGTGGTGGGGAGAAAAGGGGCAAGAAGGGAGTAGGATAAGTTATGGTTAGGAAGGTTGCAAAGGTCACCAGCAATCATTTCTATTTAACAAAATATATTAACCACTTATATGCTAGGCATGAAGGGTGGAAATATGAAGATACAGCCCCTTTCCTCAGAAGGTTCTTCATCTAATAGGGAGAAAAGACATGTACACAAATAACTTAATACAAGGCATAATGTTAAATGCAGAGAAGAATTCTATTTTAAAAATTGCTATGAGAAAGTTGATCAGGGAATAATCTTTTAATCCTTCATTGTAAAATCCTTTTGGGGAAAGTTTCATGAAGGTTGGCAACACTTTAGCCATGGTATGTGTAAAGAACTTAGAAGGATTTCATTGGCCAGAAATGGAAAATCCGTTTCTAAGTTATAGGTGACATGGAAGAAGGGCAAGATGACAGTGGAAGGGAACCACCAGTAAAGTTGAAATTATGAATATGTAGCTTTTTCATACGGCATTTAAGTGGTGCAGTGGATAGATCACAGGCCTGGAGCCAGGAAGATGAGTCTTCCTGATTTCAAATATGGCCTCAGACCCTTATTATCTGTGTGACCCTGGCCAAGTCACTGAATCTGGTTTGCCTCAATTTCCTCATCTGTAAAATGAACTAGAAAAAGAAACTGGCAAACCACCCCAGTATCTTAGCCAAGAAAACCCCAAATGCAGTCATGAAAAATCAGACACGACTATGCAACAGCAACAAATCTTTTTCTTCCTGGGTTTTGTTGCCATATTTTCAGAGGAGTAGTAATGCGAAGGAAACAGTTGCCTGCTAATAATAAAAATAGCATGCATATCTCTGGCACTTTGATTTCAGAACGCTTTTAAATACCTCCTCATTTGATCTTCAGAACAATTCAGAAGCTAGGCAGTGTTGGTGTTTATCCCCATTTTTTCAAAAAAAAAAAAGGGAAAATGAAATTCATAGAAGTTAAATAACTTCCTTAAGGTCACACAGTGTCCTCTGCATCTTGGACCATGCTCAGGTGAGTCACCAGTAAACCTCCTAACAGAGTTTCCAAGAAGCAGCAGGATATGAGACTTGATTAGTTAGCTACCAAATTAGGCAAAAATAGAATCTAAAAGGAAAAGTGCCTGCGATTTAGTCAACCTCCTCCCGTTTCCAGCAGAATATCAAGGGGACCATGTACAAGAGATCAGAGAGGGAATCTGATTTAAGAGCCAAAACAGTTGACAGCAAAGTTTGGAGCAGAGTAGGCCTGGAGTCAAGAAGACCTAAGTTCAAATTCGGCCTCAGATACTTAAAAGCTCTGTGATACTGGAAAAGTCACATAACCTTGTCTTAGTTTTCTTAATTGTAAAATAGAGATACTATTTGTAAAGCACTTAGCTCAATGACTGACACATTGTGGGGCACTTAATAAATGCTTCTTCTGCCCTCCCTTCTAGCATTACCTTGTTTTTACTTAATATCTAATTTTTTCTCAATTACGTATAAAAACAGTTTTTAACATTCATTTTTAAAATTTTTTAGTTCCAAATTCTCTTCCTCCCTGCTCCATCATTGAGAAGGCAAACAATTTGACACAGGTTATACATTAACTTTTTTTCTTAAAAAATGTTCTTAAATCATTGCATCAAATGATAATTTATGACAATTTACCAGCTTAGCAAACATATGTTAAGCTGGAATTTAATAGTATTTAATACCAGCATTTACTAATATTAATATTTTATATCATTTATTATTTCTCCTATGGGGGTCCCAATGGCCTCTTTCTTTCTGTTCTAATGAATTCATATACCTTAGGAATACACATAATGACATCCCATTTAACGATTTGACTGAAGATTAAAGTAGCAATCTTAATATTTTTTATCAAACAACGTAAACTAGTATAATGGTGATATTATCTTTACATGTAGGGACATGTAAGAGAAGGAACAAGTAAGCCTATTCCACACTAAATATACACCTGGTTGTTGCTATTTTTAATTCTTCTTCTTCATCTTACAGTTTATTCATAGCCCAGTCCCTGGCATATAGGTGTTTAATAAATGCTTATTGGCTGATTGGCTCCTCAAGGAACTCATTCAATTATTGTCTGTTGCTGTTTGTTCCAGACAACCTACAGCACCAATGTATTGTTTGGGGTGGTGTCTTTGCCTCATTTTCCACCCACTTGTATTCTCTCCACTTAATGCTTGTCACCCAGTTATTGCTTGGGATTCCCACTGCTATTCATCTTTCTCAAATATCCAGCCTACCAGAGCTAAGTGAATATGGCTTTGGAGATGTTGCACTATGCTCTAGGAATCCATTGGTAATCATGCCTTGCCATTTGATATTAAGTATAGTTCATAGATATTGCAAAAGTGTTCGTAGAACTGTTAAGTACTCTTCTCCCAAATATACACTAATGTGGGCACCAGCTCATTGACACCATCAAATATGATCTACCCATCTGAGAAATGGCATTGTGTCAGTCCTTGACTAAGAATCAGAGTGATGACAGCTTTCAGCATCGTTTATCTGATTATTTTGAACTGACTCTCACCCTTGCCAAATAAACCTTCAGTTGTTCCCTCTATTGCATAAGGAATTCTGGCTCCCATCAACAGCAGATAGACATTCTTGGATGACTGTCAGAAATTTTCAGTGAGTCGCCAAGTTTGCTAAAGGAAAAGCTTTCCCAGAGGATAAGAAAAATAGGCTGAGTTGATCCTCAAGCATGCCTACATTAAAGAAACCTATGTAATATTGATGTTGAGAATTTTCTGAGTAATACTAAGTATATTGCTAGACTCCAGGTAATTAAATAAAACCTAAATCATGTTAATGAAGCTGGTCAGATACATTTTAGTTTCCCTTCCATCTGCACATACTACAAAAGACATGTTTTCTTTCCTTGGTGCTATATGGAAAATTGCATGAAGATTCTGAGCATCCACAGTAAGCAGTTTGGAAGAACTCAAGCCAAGGTCTTATCAGTGACAGATCCTTTGGAATTTTCTATAATATTTTCTTTTCTGCTTGTTTATAGGATGATTAATGATGTCACCAAGTCTTTCAATCCTAGGGCATATCCTTAGCTCTATAAGCAATCTGCCCTGGGCAGACTCCTTCTTGAACTTCATCCATCCAAAGGTTGAGTTACAGCAACCATATGCTTTCCAGTTGACACTCTGACCTTGGTTTATTTTCTGGACTCATTTAGATTTCTAGTGTCTCCTGCTGTCCCAGGAGACAGACTAGAGGAAGATAATCGTAATTATTCTATAACCCAGCTCTATTTGTCTACATCATACTTCCTCAATCTTGTCTTTGAAGTCACGTGTACTTTTCAAAATACAAATAATAATAACAAGCAGCCTAAGATAGCTGAACTCGAGTGGGTACTATGTAAGGACCAGGAACATATTAAGTTAGACATGCAGATAAGATTTTTATGTCTTCAAAACATTCTGAAGATATCAGCTAGCACATTTTTCCCACACTCCCCATTATCAGCAATGATTCTAGTCTGCATCATCACTAGCCTTGAAAAGGGCACCAGTACTTGTCCATGGACTGATTTATTGTAACTCCAGTTTATTTTCTTTCACTATGGGCGGTAGTTTTTTAAATTCTCTTTTTTTATTATGAATGTGACAAATATAATTAGACATAAGGATGTCCATACACAAAGAACAAAGAATGTTGTGTGTGAAACCATGAATCTGTTATATACAGCTCTGTTTTTTTCAAGTTTCTATTAAATGTAATAGGATATACCTACACTGCCTTCTGTCTGTTCCCCTTCTGAATATCCTTTTACTCCTTTTGTGTACTTTTATATTTCATTAGTGATATTTTTTCTTTTTTTTTTTTTTTTTGAATCACCATCACTACTTTCTCCCCGCAATTGTTTCTCTACAAAATAAAAGTCCTCCATTATATTAAGTAAGTATAGTCAAGCAGAAGTCACACATTGGTCATATCTGAAACTGAGCATTTGTGCACTACCAGTCTGTCTCTCCTCTGCCAAAAGATGGGGCGAATATTTCATTATGATCAGGTTCCTTTAGCCTCTGACCTGATTGGTCATTCATCAGTCAGTATTTATTAAGCACATATCCCCAGTGCTATGGGCTAAGCCCTAGGGATACAAAAAAGAAGCAAAAGAAGGTCCCCACCCTCAAGAAGCTCACAGTCTATAAAGGGGGAAACTATAAGCAAACACCTGCAAATAAGGTATAGACAGAATAAATTGGAATTAAGAGAGGAAAGAACTCTTGTAGAAGGTGGGATTTTAAAACAATTATTTTCCTTTATTATAGTCATTATATTATTTTCCAGCTTCTATTCACTTGATTTTACAGTGATTCATGCAAATCCTCTCCTGTTTCTCTGAATCCTTTGCTTTTTATGGCACAATAATATTTTGTCACATTCATATATCATTATTAAAGCACTTAGCACAGTGCCCAGCACTTAATTTTACATAAGCGTTAGCTATAGGTATTATTATTACGATTAATTTGTTAAGCCATTCACCAGTTGATGGACACCCACTTTATTTCCAGTTTTTAGCCACAGGTATGTGTTGTTGTTGTTTTTTATTTTGATATAAGCCTTATAAGATTTCTCCCCTACAACTTTCAGACTTTGCAAAAATTAAGTCTCTTGTGCCCAAATGCTTGAGTCTTAACCCTAGGTATATGAATAAAGAGACCTTAGTCTTCAATGGGCCATTTTGCTCTGCCCAAAGTAACTTTTGTCATGATTTTTTAAGTGTTTTTTTTCCCTATTATCAAGCGTTTACTTTTTCTCCCACCCACTGGGAAGGTAAGAAAGGAAGACAGAATCCCAATTTATTGTAAGCATAACCAAGCCGAACAAATTCCCACATTTACCCCACCCAAATATGTGTTTCTCATTCTGCATATTAATCCATCATCCTTGTGTCATGAGGTCAGCAGTGTTCTTCATCAGCCCTCTGAAGTCATGTTTGATTATTTTCTTGATCAAAGTTCTTTAATCTTTCAGAGTTGATTTGTTATTTTATTATAACTTCCACGACTGCTTCTAAGACTTGTAATTCTACCAGTTTAATTATTCCCTCTACCAAGAAAGATGGCAGCCTCTTTATAATGTAGTATTTTCTGGAGATGTCATGAGTGAGCGTCTCCTAAGCCTGAGTTGTTGATGAACCTCTGTGAATTTAGGGAGGCTGGTCATCAAGCAGCAGACACCACTGGGCTCAAACCTAAACCTTCCTGGGTTGGCAATACTTACTAAATTTGCAGCTCACTAATAGGCCTTTGAGGACTAGTGTACTACCCTCCTAGGCAATCTCCCATTTCCGGGTTTTTCTCCTGTTCTAATCTATCTGTCGTACAGTTGCCAAAATAATCTTCCTAAGGCACAGACAGGTCCAACACTATCAAACTACTGTCATTTTTTCTCTAGAAATCAAAATGGCTCCGTACTCTCAGTAGACCAGTTATTCTTGCATTGAGAGCCTCCACAAGGTGATTCCGAGCTGTCTTCCCTATCTTGTTTCACATTACTCCCTCATACATTTTATGCTCTAGATTTCTAATTGTTCTCCAAACTTGAAATACTGTTTCCCTCCTCCATTCATTTCTGCAGTCTGTCCTCCGTGTCCGTAATATGTCTTATCTCCTCCTTTCGGGTGTTCCTCTTCTTTTGATGCTCAGCTCGTGTGCTTCCCCTTCTACGAATCCTTTTCTTCTGTGGTATCGCCCGATTCCAACTGAAAATGTTCCTTCCCTACTTTAAGTTTTCCCAGGCTGTTTCATTTGAATTTTTTCTTTGCACTCTAGTCAGGAAGGTTATAACTTGGTCAGAGTTTATCAGAGTGATAAATAAGCAAGTCAGTGTAACGATACTAGGATTTGAAGATCTTCCACGCCCCTTGAGCTTGCTGACGTAGCAGGAAGGGGTGGAGCAAGAGAACGCCAGAACCAAGCTAGTCTCCGTGCGGTGTGGACTGGAAGCGGCGTCAGAGGCAGTGGC
>JAQQSV010000816.1:0-11765 GCA_028646515.1 Pseudochirops corinnae
TACCCTTTGACCCAGCAATACCACTTCTAGGTCTGTATCCCAAAGAGATCATACAAGTGCGAAAAAGACCCACATATACAAAAATATTTATAGCAGCTCTTTTTGTGGTGGCAAAGAATTGGAAATTGAGGGGATGCCCATCAGTTGGGGAATGGCTGAACAAATTATGGTATATGCATGTAATGGAATACTATTGTCCTATAAGAAATGATGAGCAAGCTGACTTCAGAAAAACCTAGAAAAACTTGAACGAATTGATGCTGAGTGAAGTGAACAGAACCAGGAGAACATTGTACACAGTAACAACCAAAATATGCAATGACTAACTTTGATAGACTTATCTCTTCTTAACAATGCAAGGATCCAAGACAACTCCAAAGGACTCGTGATGGAAAATGTTGTCTAGATCCAGAAAAAGAACTATGGAGTCTGAATGCAGATTGAAGCATATTATTTGCTTTCTCTTTTTTTTTCTTCTTTCTCATGGTTTCTCCCATTGGTTCTAATTATTTTTATAACATGACTAATGTCAAAATAGGTTCAATATAAATGTACATGTAGAGGTGATATCAAATACCATCTTGGGGTGGGAGGGGGAGCGGAAAGATTGGGAGAAAATTTGGAACTCAAAATCTTAGGAAAGTGAATGTTGAAAATTAAAAATAAATAAATTTTTTTAAAAAAAAAACAAGTCAACAAGTTTTTATGCTTCTAAAAGGAGTGAATGACAGACTCATGACAATGTAATTGCCACTTGCAGGAAAAGTGCCACACCACCATCATCAGTGTGTATGCTCCCACCATGATGAATCCTGATGAGGTCAAAGAGAAATTTTATAAAGACCTGAAGACCTTCATCAACAATGTGCCAAAAGAGGACAAGCTTGTAATTCTGGGTAACTTTAACATCAGAGTGGGTATAAAATATCAGACATGGTAGCAAGGAATGTTTGGGAGGAATGGAGTTGGAAAGAGCAACAGCAAGAGTCACTACTGAAGTGACTACATCTCATGAATTTCTCATCACCAACACTGTCTTCCATTTACTTAAACATAACAAAATTTTGTAGATAAACCCTCACAGCACACACTAACATTTAGGATGTGAGAGTGATGAAGGCAATACATGGCACAGAGCACTACACAGATCATAGACTTAGCCTCTCAAAGCTAGACATTCATATTCAACAAAAGTGGCAGCCTTAGGGGAAAATGAATACCAGAATACTTAATGTCAACAGATTAGAGCACTTCTCCATGCATGACCAGTTTGTTGCTAATGTGGAGGGAAAGTTGAGCCAAAATATGGCTGGCAACAGTGGAAGAGAAAAGGACTAGGTAGCTTTCAGCAATCTGGTGTATAACACTACAATTACTTATCTGGGTCAGAACTTTTTTTTTGGAGGGGGGAGGGTAGGACAATTGGGGTTAAGTGACTTGCCCACGGTCACATGGCTAGTAAAGTGGGTAAGAACTCTTACAAACATTCGACTGGTTTGATAAAAATGGTGGGGAAATTCAGAAGCTGCTAAATGAAAAACAAGAACTCCACAGGGTTTACCAGTAGGATACTTCATCCATCTCTAAGAAGGCAGCGTTTAACTCCATCAAAAGTAAAGTACAAGAAAAACTTAGAAAGATGCAGGATTCTTCGCTCAGTAAAAATTCAGATGAAATTCAGCTTTATGCAAAAAGTGCTTTTATGATGCCCTGAAGGCTATTTATGGGCCAAAGATATATGGTGCATCACAACTACTTCGTGTTGATGGAGTCACACTGATTCATGATAAGAGCAAGATCCTGGACAGATGGGCAAAACATTTCCACAGGGTTCTCAACAAATCATCATCAATCAGTGCTAAAGCCTTTGATCGTATACCTCAGGTTGAAATCTCTAGCCAAACTTCCAATGAAAAAGAGGTTTTGAATGCCATTAGACTCTCTTTGTGTGGCAAAGTACCCAGTGCAGATTCTATTCCAGCTGAGAATTAACAAGGTAGGGGGTTCATCACTCATACAAAAACTGGCTGAAATCTTTCAGATTATACAGCAAGAGGAGCTTACTGCCAGGAAGTTCAAGGATGCCTCCACTATCCATCTCTATAAAGGAAAAGGAAATAGACCGTCCTGTAACTAAGAGAGAGGTTCTTGCCAAAGTCCTCCTTAATAGGTTGTTCCTTCATCTGGAAGATGGTCATCTACCTCAAAGCCAGTGTGGCTTCAAAAAAGGCTGAGGAACAGTCAACATGTTGTTTGCTGCCAAATAACTCCAGGAGAAGTGACAGGAGCAGAAAAGAGGTCTGTACACAATATTTGTCGAACTGACTAAGGCCTTTGATAGAAATCTGTCATGAAGGCTTGTCACAGACCATGGTGAAATTTGCTGCCTAGATAGAAGTTCATCAGCATCGTGTGCCAGTTGCACAAGATTATTCTTACTCAGATTCCAGAGAATGGACAATGCTCTCACACTTCCCCCAGTGACCCACGGAGTGAAGCAATGGTGTGTTCTTCCTTCCATGCTTTTTAGCATGATACTCTCAGCAATGTTGTTAGATGCCTTCAATGAAGAGGAAATGGCATCAAGGTCAGCTACTGCACTGATGGTAAACTATTTAACTTGAAAAGGATACAAGCCTAGACCAAAGTGGAGGGAGATATGGTGCATGACTTTTTGTTTAACAGGACTACACTCCATGCAGCCTCAGAGGATGGATTAATTATCTGTCATTTGTGCTAATTTTGGCCTGACAATCAATGCCAAAAAAACAGAGATAATCCACCAGCCAGCACCATACCACCCATACATGGAACCACTGGTTACAACAAATGGAGAGATTCTGAATGCTGTGTGTAAGTTAATTTACCTTGCCAGTATACTTTCCAGGGATATACACATGGATGAGGTTGATACACACATTGCTAGAGATAACTCATTGTTCAGGAGGCTTCAAAGGAAAGTGTGGGAGAGAAAACATATTAGGCTGCCTACTAAAATAAAGCTCTACAGAGTCATTGTGTTGACCTCATTGCTGTACGCCTTTGAAACCTGGACAGTCTATCAGCACCATGCCAGGAAACTGAATTACTTACATTTTAATTGTCTTGGGAAGATTCTGAAGATCTCAAACTGAATGGCCAAGCATTCAAACTCCACTGCAGACAGTACAACTTTAATTGGCTAGCCCTGTTGTTCGAATGCCAAATGCAAGTTTGTCTAAAAGACTATTTTACAGAAAACTCACACAAGGTAAGTACTCACATGAAGGTCAGAAGAAGTAATACAAGGATGCTCTGAAGAAATCTGGAATTGATTGTAAGATAGGGGAGATACTGGCATGGGACAACCCAGTATAGTGTGTCTGCATTCTTTGTTGCTCTATGAGCAAAGCATAATTATAGGAGCTCAAAAGAAACTATACTATATATAGTGAGATACTATAATGGTAATTTGAAGATCTTCTCTGCCCCTTAATAAGCCTAAGGGAATTTGAAGACCTTTTCTGATTTGAAGATTTTCCCTGCCCCCTAATAGGCTGAATGTAAACACATGGAGCCTGTGGTAGGAGGAGTTTGCTGAAGGGTGGACCAGAGCCCACAGGAAGTTGGGAGTCAAGAGCAGTTAGAGAAGGAGGAGAGGATGCACCCAGGGAGACACCTAGACTCTTGAGTGTTTGTGGGAAGGCTAAGGGATGGTGTGGCTCTCTGTTGCATTGTGGTGTATTAACTTCTATGTTGCTTTGATGAATTCAGTTTCCTGGTGTTGGGATTTGGTTTTCTGGTGTTTGAATAAATGTTTTGCATCTGTCTTCTATATGGAGAGCCTGTCATATTTTGTGATTGAGCACTATGCCAGCATATTCATAGTTACTGTTGGTGCTGTAAATATTGCATTGGCATTACATTTGGTGACAAGGATGGGATCATGAAATACTGGACCTCTATTTGGAGGCAGAAGGGATTTAGAAGAAGAAATGGATATCCCAGGATGGTAAGATTTACCTTATTCCATCCTAGTAAGGGAGTTGGGATAAAAGTACAAGGCTCTGTGAAAACTGGGAACTGAGGCTACAGAAGGGAGACCCTAGATTGATTTTGAAACATGTTTGCAGGGAATGTCAATAAAACCAGGGAGAGAAGTGAAAGGAGTATGTAGAAGAGGCTAGGTTTTACTAACAGGGTACTGTATTATATATAAGAGTAGAGACAAGCTGCTATAAGAAAAAACTCAGATGGAAATGAAGTTAGCTGATTTGCATGAGAAATTGTGTTACAGTGTTTGGGCTCTCCATTAGAAGAGCAAGCTGGAAGGTCTCAGGTGTTAGAAGAGAAGGTTGCTTTCGTAGGTTTGGCTCAGCAAAAGAAGAGAAAAACTAACCAGAGGAACATGCATACCACCCTAATACAGACTGAGCCTAGTTACCATGACAACCACTGCCAGGAGAGAGAATGGGTACAAAATTATACAATATTAAATGATGATTCTTTTACAAGGGCAGAAGTTTGCCCCATACTAAGAAGAAAGTAGGAGATCCAGGGAGGCCAAACTTAGTTTAGGGAGATAATTGAGGATTTTACTCAGCAGGAGGTTATTGATATATTAAGTAGATTTACCCAAAGGATGGGAGAATCTTTAGTGTTGTGGATGGTGACAATCAGTGATGAAGGGGTTGGGAGTATGGATAGATAGCATGGATTGCTTGAAATTTATAGGTATTTGTCAGAATCCTCTCATCCACCAAGCTTTTAGAGATTACCATATTCAAGGAAGTAACAATAAGACCAGTCTGTTATCTTTAACTGCTGATGGATGCAACAAAATGTATCCTACTGATCCTATGTGGCCTAGTGGAGAGAGACCCTGGTGTTCCCTTAGGGACTGTATGACAAAGTTAAAAGGAAGAAGTAATAAAAACTGCTATTATGGTAGGAGATGCAAATGCGTACCATGATATCCTCTTAAGGAGTTTCTCATAGAACTATCATAGTGAAGATGGCTCCCTCTACTTATAAACACCTACTTTTGACTCTACTAATTGGCGAAATAGGGAACCTTCTTTCAGAGGTGCTGGATAAGATTTCACAGCTAAGAGACTTAGGGGAATGGGAAAAAGATAAATTTCTGAGAGAGAGAGAGAGAGAGAGAAAGGGGAAGAAAGAGAGAGAGAAGAGTAAGTAGCCAGCAGATTCAAAGTCGGAACTGACAAGAAAAGAATTGTTTACTGCTCTATCGAGAGCAGGGGTGAATTTTGGAAGAATTTATGGTATTTCAACTAATGAACTACATGAAATGTATCGAGAAAAGGGGCTTTAATATTAGACAGAATATAGAAGTAAGGATTGCCCCTACAGATCCTCCTAAATCCTTGTATCCAAGTTTGTCACACACTCAGGGAGAATAGTAAATTGGTTATGCCCCAGCTCAGATTAAAGCACCAAGAGTGACTATGAATATGCTGGCATAGTGCTCAATCACAAAATATAACAGACTCTCCATATAGAAGACAGAAGCAAAACTTTTATTCAGAATCCAGAAGGTATGTGGTGAACTAAGCACAGTTTCTTAATTTTCTCCAGTTTCCTTTGATATCACATGAGCAGGAGCAAAGGCAGCAGATGGCAGGAGTAATGCAAGGCTGAGGTTTGGCAAAATAATATTTTCAACACCGGCAAGGGACACAAGAGAAGACAACAGTATAAAGTTCACCTGGCTCTCCAAGTATACTCAGTGACAGACTGGGAAAAAAATGAAGAGTAGAGAGATCAGAAGTCATGGTGAATCAGTCAGTCATTCAATAAGCACATGGACAAAGAACAGGGTTTGAGGTTGCAAGGTAAAGGCAGAAATAATAGATTATGATCACATAGAGTAATTTCAGAGCTCTTAAATACAAAAATGTAATACTTATGGATGATTGCAAGATCAAGGATATTATGATCTCTCTGTGTAGCTGTGGTGTAGTGAAGGAGTAGGTCATAGGAAAAAAAATAAGCTGAAAAACTGGAATGTTAGGGTGATTCAGGGAGTATTGATAGATATATGTGAAAGCCCCCTCCTATGAGGAAAAGACTGAGTCAGGCAATGAACTGATTGAAGAAGAAAGGAAAGTATCTTGGAGGTCAACAGCAAACAGCCACTAGAACACCGACTGGTGAAAAATAATAGTTTTTTTCTAAAGTGCGTCAAGTTACCATTAGGAGATCAGAGACAAAGACAAATCATCCAGCCTACAAAAATACTTTTTGTATTTGAACTTGTGTTACACTCTACATACACTTTCATCTATAGCAAAGAACCAGAAACAAAGTGTCTATCAAATGGTCTATCACCGAACAAATTATGGCATATGAATATAAAGGAGTATTATGGCACTATAAAAAATTATGAAAGGCACAGATTCATAGAAACCTGGGGAGACATGTATAAACTGAAACAGAATGAAGTGAGTACAACCAACAGTACTATTTATGTAATGCATACAACACGGCAAGGGAAAACAACTCTGAAAGACTGACATGCTCTATGACAAATCAGACTACAGAAGCGCAGCTTTCACTTCTTAGGGAAGAGATGATGGGCTACAGGCACAGACTGAGACACATACCCAGACACAATCACTACAACACAGATCTGTTTTGTTTGACTATGTTCCTGTTACAAGGAAAAGCTACGTGTGTGTGTGTGTGTGTGTGTGTGTGTGTTTTTGTGGAGAGAGGGGGTTGGTTACAGGAACAGGAAATAGTACGGAGTGGGAAGCAAAAAAGGTCGGGGAGGGAGAAAAGAACATCAATGAAACATTTTGAATATAATGAGAGGAGATCTGAGGGAAGCTTAGAGGGACACACAAACAAGCAGAGGAATACTGGTACTAGCACATTAAATTTATATTATTATATTATTTAAATTATATAATATAAAATATATATAAATTAAATTATTTATATTATTATTTATTAGTATATTATTTATAAAGATTGAGCTGTATGTAATAAATTTACAATTTCATGTGTAATCCCCACTTATTTCCTTCTTTGTGAAAGGAAATGTTTGGGGTGGCTGATGATTTTCTAGTTCAAAACAAAATTTTCTTTAAATAAATAGCTTATTTTCCTTATTATTTACTTTAATCAAGGTCTAACCTTGAGTCAATGACACCACTGACTCACCTTGAGTCTCACTCCCATGGTGGTTTCTCAGACTCATGATAAACCAGTAAGTTTTATAAACTTAAGATATTTAAACTTTTATGAAATCAAGGCTTTTGTTTTCCACAGTAAATTAGTTAATTCTACCTCAAGTCTAAGAAATGACAAACAGAAACATAAACTATCCCTACAGGAAAATACCATGTTATTCCACAAAGGAAAATATCATTTTTTGTTAAGTAATTCTCTACCTAATTAGAAAACAGTAAGTCCCTGCAATGATGAAAAGGTAAAAAGAAGGAAAAGGATCAGAGAATCTTAATTAAAAGAGACTTTAAGTCATTCATTGTGACCATCCACTCAATGCAATAATACCATCTACCACATCCCTGACAGATTTAACCTGTTTCAATACTTCCAATGAATCTGAATCAGTGTTGAATTATTTTTAAGGAGGAATGTAAAAGGATAGTGGTGGAGTACATTTGTTACATGAAAGAGCTACAGACAAGGATATCCAACCTCACTAAAACTTTTCCATTTGGAATCTAGAAAAACCAACAGTGCTGGAAAACCATTTATTTATAACAGACCCAATACAGCAATGTCACAACATTGTTTGAATCAAAGGGGTCTAGTTTTAAGTCAAGGGAGGCTCACTTCTACAATATAAAATTTCTGAATATTTTTTAAAATGAAAAAATAAAACTACTCACCTCACTGTTATGGCCTCTCAAGTTGAAGTTTATTCTTTGAGGAGTGTTTCTATCCCTCCTACAGTGGCTTGAAGTGAATGTCACCCCTACAACTCCTCGACCATTGCCAGTAGCCAACCATCCTTCTTCATAATACCGCCTCCTGCACACCGGCTTCTCCTTCTCACTCTTAGGAACTCTACCCTTCCAGGAGAGGCATAGAATATTTGAATCGCTGCAAAGGACAGGCCCATGTTCCACTGCTGCATACATGCTTTTTTATTAATAGTTTTACAAAAGAAAATTAATGTTTAGTGCAGAAAAATTTAAACCAATTTCTCTTTTGTTGGTTTGATTTGCTTTTTTTTTCTCCTTTAAATCATAAATACTGACCTGGCACACATCATATGGTCAGTGTTATATAAATATCCACCAAATGCATAGTGAAAAATTCCTCTATAAAAGATGATGGCAGTCTGCTAAGAAAAAGTAACACTTAAAAAAACTTCAGGTTCATTTTTATTTTCGAGTCCTTAGAGTGACGGTTCACTTATCCTTTGGAGAAACAGCATGATTAAGAAGTGGTGATCAAGAAACAGGTGCGTCTTCTTTTTGCTCAACTTGTTTATCTTTATACAGCCTGAGATTCCAGTTTACAGATTCCAGAGACAAAGGGTTGCAAATGTGTAGATTTCAAGTAACTTAAGGCTTTAAGAATTCCTCTAGGTGGATTTTCTCTTCAGGAGTTCAAATGCAGAAATTGAATATACATAATCATCTTTTTTTCTGAGCCACCCTCTGGCATGTTTTCTGAACTAGACAAATTTCTGCTGCTAAAGCTGAAAAAGATTGCATAAAGGGAAAAAAAGGCACACAAACCGTGCAAAACAGACCAGAGCTTGTGCAGGTAGGTGCACACCAGTCCAAATTTGGGAAAGAAAGGGAGTTTCCTCCTCACTTCAGAACCAGAAAACCCATTGAATTCTATGGCTTTTGTAATTCAAAGCCAGTCCCACATTCATGGCAAGTCTTTGCTTCCACCTGGAACTTAACATACCCTGAACTGTTTATCACGTTTTTTCGCCTGCTTTCTCACTTCTTGCTGCCATAGAGGCACAAAAAAAGAAGATCCCTCTTTCATTTAGCAGAATCAGAAATCTAAAGCTTTTAATGCAGTAAAAAACATTTGCCTTGGGTGAATCATAAGTCTTCTCTCTTTTAAAACAGGCCACACTTCAGTTTTGATTCTTCCCCCACTGCCACCCCCACTCTGAACTCCCTCAGTTATTTTTTCCCTATTCTGCTACAAAGATCACATGTTTTTTCCATCCTGGTATAAAAACAAGTCCCAGAATTAAGCACATAAGTAATCTCCCACTCATCTGCAAGTCTTCTAGGATTCAAGAGAGGAAAATAATTACTTAAAACAAAAGCACACACACAAAAATCAGATTTCCTTCTTTCCACTGTTGCCCTGATGATATCTCATAGCTTGTCCGATGAATTCTTTCAGCTCAAATTCAGAAAGGGTGCTCCAAATGCCACATTTGTAGTCCAGTAAAAAGGAAACTTACTGTTTGGTTTCTCTTCATCTCTGCTTTTTAATTATTGATTTAGATTACAATTTTAAGATATTTATCCTATAGATGCAGGAAGAGAAAGGGGAAATAAATTATATTTTCACAAATACTTTTAACAAAAAAGAAAAAAAAAACAGACAAATCAGTTCAATGTCCAAACTTGTTCCATCACTCCTGAATTTACTTTCTTCCAGTCATAACCACAAAGTAATGGTCAATAATCAGTCCAGGAAATAAAAAAGAGTTCAATTCATTGAACCCACTGAAAAAACAAAGTGCCAAGGGCAGCACATGATCATATTCATGGTACTAAAATACAGACTTTCCCCCCCTTAACCCTGTCACCTTCTCAGTTAGTGAATTCTTTTAAATGTAGAGGTATTTTGGGGACTTGATCTGTGCAGGATTTTTTTTCCTTTTTTTGCAAACTTTCTTCACCCATGAAGACCATATGGAAAGTTGACCTTTAGCAATGTGTTTTTCTCCCTGGACTCCTGAGCCCAGTGTTGCCAAGCTGCCCCATCTGATTCTTAAATTTATTTTCATCAGCTGTAAAACTTGAGAGTGGGCCAAAGTGAGTGCATATGTTACTGTAGATGTGTGCGTATGTATATGTCCTTATGTATATATATGTCTAGCTGTACGTAGTATTAAATATACATACGCGCACACAAACACAGACACACACACTTCCTCAGCCTGCCACTTGAAGTTGCCTCTGCTTTTCCAGTCAGTTGCCATCAAGAGTTAAGTCATTGAAGGATCCATACTAGTCACCACAGTTCTCAGTCCCAGGCTCCTTCCAAATCTGTAAAAATAAAATGGAGACAAAAAGGTTAGAGTTTCTTAAAATTCCGAAAAATACAAGTTGTAACTACATGTTAATAATAACAAAATGAGTCCTATACTTATAGCTACTTACAAAGTTAATAAAGAGCTAATCAATTAATGATTAACAATCAAATAAGTTAAAAAAGAGGTGAGTAGATTAGACACTCTAGTACAGCAGTTCTCAACCTGTGGGTTATGTTCAATTTGTAACAATGAAAATACATCCTGCATATCAGATAGATTCATAACAGTAGCAAAATTACAGTTATAAAGTAGCAATGAAAATAATTTTATGGCTGGGGGTGACCACAACATGAGGAAAGGTATTAAAGGGTCGCAGCATTAGGAAGGCTGAGAACCAATAGCAGGCTGTATCTGAATTAAATTACTTCCCCATTACATTTTTCTTGACTCTAAATCCTAAATATTACTCCCCTCTCTCTGGAATTCCACTTTCAAATTCTGCCCACTCTCAAACCCAAATTGTTTAACAAGTAGATCTATGGTTCTAGGCACAAATTTATATACTGTTTATTTAGTGATTTCAATTACTACTGTATGAAAGAAAGTTTATGAATAATTTTTCTGAGTTATCATCACTCAAATGAATCATGTTAGGTTCGTGGATTTAAAAAAAACCTTGAAAGTAGCATATATCAAAATAGTAAGTAAATTTTCTCAAGGAGTATGTGCATATGGAAAAGAAGAAAACCTATAAAACTAAAATTCACTTCATTCTCCTATGGTGCTAAACCACCAAACAACATTACCATTGGTTTGTTAAGAATTTATGGCAAGATAGGCAAGGGGACAGGGTGGCAGGAGAAGATAAGAGAGGGAGGGTGTGTAGGTTAGAAGAGAGGTGGGTAGGTTAAGGAACAGGAGGGCAAGGTAACAGGTAGAAGTAAAGCAGAGGAATGAGGAGGGATAGGGTAAATAGGAAGAAAATACACAAGAAACTATAGCTTAAAATGCGCTACATTCTATAGAGGACAAATTTACCCACAAAACAGAAATGGATAGCAGATTAAGAATATGAATTCAACAATATGTTGCTTTCAGGTAACATAAAAATGAGAGATACACACAAAGATAAAATATAGGGCAGGAGTAGAATTTAGTATGTAAAAAAAGTAAGGATAGTAATCATGATCTCAGACAAAGTTAAAGTTAAAATAAATTCAGTCAAAAATGAAAAACAGAGAAATTATACTATGTGTCAGCAATACTATTCAATATTGTTTTAGACCATTTAAAATACCTAGACGGTTTTATAAAATACCTGAGCATATAAATGCCAAAACAGAAACTGAAACCATATGAATATAAACATAAAACATTTTATATAAACTCAGATCTAAATAACTAAAGTAATATTTATTGTTCATGGGTAGGTAAAGTCATTTTTTAAAATAACTTTTTTAATTTTTAAAATGACATATTTTACCTAATCTATTTATTCAATGTCATCCCAATTAAACTACTAAAAAATTATTTTATCTTTGTGTGTATC
>JAQQSV010000816.1:11865-46428 GCA_028646515.1 Pseudochirops corinnae
TTTTCTTGTATAAATAAAACATGTAGCCAAGAATAGAAGGAATGCAAAAAAAAGGGTGGGAGAGGCTTTCATAGACAGTCTCTCAGGATGTGATTGGATTAGAATATTGCTGTGGAGTATGAAATGATGAGCTGGTTGATTTAGAAAAACATGGAAAGATTTGAACTTATGAAGATACTATCCAATTTCAGAGAAACATGATAGGAGGAAATAAGCATAATAGTCATATATGTGTATGAGTATATGTGTATATGTTTATAGATATATGTATATATGTGTGTATTTATATATATATATACACACACACACACACACACACACATCCACGCTTAACTGTAGCCTTCTTTAGGGTAGTGGGAAGAGGGAAGGAGGAAAAAAAAAGCAAAAAGTACACAACAGAGAAAAAAAAGGAAAACCAAAAAAAGGAAGAAAAGCTAGGCAGTTTTGAAAACAATGTGCAGCATTTATGATATTAGGTATTCTTGAAATGGAAATTTATTGTTTTATATTGCATCCTCCCTTGTGGTCTGCTGAATATGTGGCATTTTTTTTTCTTTTCTCATTTTGTATTTAAGTTTAAAATTTAAAAATTTATAAAAAAGTTTATGGCAAGAGAAGTTAGAAATATATTTCTCAAGATATGCTAATCCTTATTTAATAGCTACACCCAATCAGTTGACTATAACTTAAAATAGTACCATAGTTAAAGCATAAAGTTTTCAAGTCAAAATTAGTGCAACTACACAGAAACAACTGAAAAAAAGAGAAGGGTTTGATTTTGTTCTTTAAAGTTTGACAACTAGGAATTGATTTCATGTGTTTTTATAGAAGACATTGAAATCTCATGCAAATAACACATTGGTACAACTGGGTCATGTACTAGGTATGACAAATTACGTAGTGACAGCGAAAAAGCTGCTCCAACTAGGAAGAGTGTAAGGGTCAAACTTCTACTAATGCCCGGAGTCATGTGTCGTGTTCACTTCCATCCTTTGTACTTCATTTTCCTCATTAAAAAATGAAATATCTGTAAAGCACTTAGCACCATGTCATAGCATACAGTAGGCACTATATAAATGTTTATTGCTTTCCCTTATTAATCCATATGATGAGGATTAACCTTTCTCTTGGAGGTGAAAATATACACAACTAAATACTCAAGAAAATATTTTTGAAGGTGGAAAAGCAACTGTTCCAGGTAGATTCTTTCAGAAAAAGAAAAATGTGGTTTTTTTGAACTGGCCCTATGATTGCATTGGTAGAGAAGGCCAGATAAAGAAACTTCTTCAACAGATACGGATTAGTACACGCTAAGAGCCTTAGAGAATTGCCTGAAGACTTGCTTAGCTTTACAAAGCCAGTATGTCAGTAGCAGAACTTCTGCCTCAGAAGCCAGCTCTCTACCCACTCTGCCATACTGCCTCTCCTCAACACAGAGAACAAAAACAAAAGACAGTCTGAAAGTAGCAAATTCCTTGTTATAATTTTTTGGAAGCCTTCTTATCATGCATTCATACTCAGTGTCATATTACGTTGAGAATAAAGGTGCTAACCTCTACATTCTGGCCTAACCCCATTTCTAATCATTATTTCTTCTTTTTAGAGCACTCATATATGACACAAAAACTGATGAATAAATGTTCATGAATAAAAGAGCCTATGACAGGTATAAGATGCATGAATTATACTTATAAAGCTAAGCAACTCTTCCTATCAACTATAACTCATACTTCCCATGAGAACTAGAAATAGAGGCAAGGTAAGTATCCTTACGTTCAAAACGAAGAACAAAAAGAGGATAAATTTTTAAAATTTCTTTGAATAAATACATACTTTAACGCCTGAAAAGTCTACCTTCAATATCATTCATTTTACAATATGTCAAATCAGATACACTGCAGTTAAAGTTTAAAGTCATTCATGGACAGCAAATCACACAGAGTACAATTTTCAAATGTAAGAAATTACAACCTTAATTAGACACACACACAAACACATACACACACAGAGGATTTAAGAAACTTAGTGTTGGGGGATGAAATGGCACTATAAATGGAAAAAAAAAATAACTTCCAATCCTATAGATGCTCCTAAATCAAGTCAAACTTATATTTTTTTTTAGTCCATATCATGTGCAAGGCACTATATCAGATGCTGTAAGATATGGGATTACTGGCACAGACCAACATCTTATATTGTATACCCAAAAAAAGTCCAAATGGGTACATGATTTAGATATAAAGGCTGATACTATAAGCAAATGGAGAGAGCAAGGAATAGTCTACCTGTCAAGATTTATGAAGAACGGAAGAATGTATGACAAACAAGAGACAGAGAACATCATGAAAGGCAAAATGGATAATTTTAGTTACGTTAAATTGAAAAGTTTTTGCACAAAGCCAATGCAACCAAGATTAAGAGTGAAGCAGAAAACTGGAAAAGTATTTTTTACGGTTTCTCTGATAAGGGCCTCATTTCTAAAAAAAAAAATAGAGAATTGAGTTAAATTTATAAGAATAGAAGTCATTCTTCAATTGATAAACGGTCAAAGAATATAAACAGGCAGTTCTCAGACAAAGAAATCAAAGCTATCTATAATCATATTTTTTAAATGCTCTAAATCACTACTGATTAAAGAAACACAAATCAAAACAATTCTGAGCCATACCTATCAGATTGGCTAACATGAAAAAACAGGAAAATGATAAATGCTGGAGAAGGTGTGGGAAAATTAGAACACTAATGCAGTGTTGGTGGAGGTTGTGAAGTGACCCAACCATTCTGGAGAGCAATTTGGCACTACACCCAAAGGGCTATAAAAATGTACATGCTCTCTGATCCAGCAATACCACTTCTAGGTCTATCTAAAACAGATCATACAAATGGGAAAGGGACCCACGTGTACAAAAATGTTAATAGTAGCTCTTTTGTGGTGGCAAAGAATTGGAAATTGAGGGGATGCCCATCAATTTGGGAATGGCTCAACAAGTTGTGATATATGAATGTAA
The DNA here is from genome assembly GCA_028646515.1 of Pseudochirops corinnae. NCBI lineage: Eukaryota > Metazoa > Chordata > Mammalia > Diprotodontia > Pseudocheiridae > Pseudochirops > Pseudochirops corinnae. Next base: position 14,874 of record JAQQSV010000816.1, read on the forward strand.
TGGAATACTACTGTGCTATAAGAAATGGGGAGCAGGCTGACTTCAGAAAGACCTAGAATGATTTGAACGAATTGATGCGGAGTGAAGTGAGCAGAACCTGAAGAACCCCCGTACACAGGAACACCTACAATGTGTGATGACTAACTTTGATAGACTCATCTCTTCAGTGCAAGGATCCAAGACAACTCCAACAACGGACTCGTAATTGACAATGCTGCCCACATTCAGAAAAAAAAACTATGGAGTGTGAACATGGACTGAAGCATATTATTTGCTCTCTTTTTCTTCTTTTTTTTTTTTGTTTCTTCTTTTTCATGGTTTCTCCCATTGGTTCTTACTTCTTCTTTAAAACACGACTAATGTGAAAATTGGTTCAATATGAATGTACATGTAGAGCCTAATAATGTACCGTCTTGGAGTGGGTGAGGGGAGAGATGGTGAAAAAATTTGGAACTCAAAACCTTATGGAAGTGAATGTTGAAAACTAAAAATAAATAAATAAATTTTTGGAAATGTTTTAAAAAGATACGGGATTATCTTCCACTCAATTCAATTTTCTATGGCCTAATATTTCAAATTTCTAGTTAAATATGCTTTATATCAGCACAGTTGTTTTTAAAAAAAGAATAATAATAATTTGGGAGAAATATAAAAATCCAAATTAAACATTTAAAAATCTTGGTTAAAGAAAATACATAATCATAGTTTTAACATTAGAGCTTAGAAGTGTCACAGAATTGGGATAACTTCCTATTATTTAACACTTGAGAAAACATATCCAAGTAAGTATCATTAAGAAAATTTTACAGGGCAGCTAGATGGCACAGTGAATAGAGTGCCAGCCCTGGAGTCAGGAGGATCTGAGTTCAAATCTTACCTCAGCCACTTAATACTGACCTTGGGCAAGTCACTTAACCCCAACTACCCTCCCAAAAAAACAAATTTTACAAGCAAATTCTTTATCATATGAAATACCCAAAGCTTCCTGTACAGCCTACACACGATAAATTACATATAAAATATAATTAAAATCATTTATTATAATCTGTGTTTTGTCAGTCAAAATGACACAAGTATCAAAAATGTCCAATTTTAGTTCTTTCAAACTGAAGAAATATATCTGTTAAAAGGAATATATTGACATACCAGATCTAATTGATGTTATTATCTCTCAATAATTCTCTATAAAGTCTGAAATTTCAAAACTGTCCAGAGATAGTGGATTGTTGGGGATAAAGTAGATCTGGGCAAAAAAGAAACAAAATGGAGAAAAGAAGCAAAAATCAGGAGTGTCTTGAAGAAGCCTTAAGATTAAAGTTTCTGAGTACTTAAAAAATCAAACTGAATTATCTTGGCTAGAAATTTAAATTATATTCAAACTGCACTTTACTCAAAAGAAGAACAGCACTGAATTAATATTATCAAATATAAGTAAAAGATGTAACTACAAATGCCAAGACCCATTTCTCTTGCTGACAATTCAACGTGTACTCACAAACATAAACGTGCTGTGAACTGCTGACATTTCTATTGGCTGAAGTAACTACAATGAGCTTGCTACTAATTAAAATAATCTCTTTCAAATAAACTTTTGACAATCCACAAATATCTACTGATCCCAGGTAGTTCCATCTGGTGGTTACTAAATAGCTCTAATTACTGGTTAAAGGCTAGTTCTAATTCCTCTTTGGAGGGTCTCACACCAAACATAAAACCTTTACCTGACACTATTAGTCAGTAGAGAGATTTGCATATCCTGCTAGCACTAAAAACTGACAACTCTGCTAGGTCTAATGCTGAGATCTAATAATAATGCCATATACTTAAATGACTGGCAGTGTGATAAAGTATACAGAGTTAGCATCTGAATCAGGGAGATCTAGGTTCAAGTCTGACTTCTGTCACATACTAGTTCAAAAATCCTAGCCAAGTCACTTACTTAACCCCTTGATAGCCTAGGCAGGTCTCTAAGATTGTACATTTCAGAGGAAGAATCACTCTGACATGATTAAAGAGAGTTTCCTCATTGACATTTCCCTTAATCAACGAAATCACAGGCCTAATCATATTACATACCAAAACAGTAACATGACCTAGAAAGCTCAGAGAGTTACCTTAAAAACTAACTCTAAGGGGTGACTAGGTGGCACAGTGAATTGATCACAGGGCCCTGGAGTCTGGAGGACCTGAGTTCAAATCCAGCCTCAGACATTTAACACTTACTAGCCATGTGACCTTGGGCAAGTCACTTAACCCCAACTGCCCGGCCTTCCCCCCTCCAAAAAGCAAAAACAAACAAATAAACAAAAAACCTAACTCTAATCCTGAAAGCATCTCAGTGAAATACCTGAACAATAAATACAATACAACCCACTTTAATCCAAAAAATATCTTCTTGAAATATCTGTATTTACTGTTGACTAAGCTAGGGGAAAACAGGAACAATGCAGCACTGTTGGTAGAGCTGTGAACTGGTCCAGTCTTGAAACACCTTGACCTAGTGACAGGGCTACGAGGCATATACCCCCAAAGAGATCAAAGAAAGGGGGCGGGGGAGGCTCATACGTATAAAAATATATTTTATACAAAAAAAACCCCCTGAAAACTAAGAGAGAATACATCTATTGGGGAATGGATAAATATTTTTCCCTCTAGCTGTACTCCTTGAATTCAACTTCCCCAAGACCAACCCCACCCCATCTTTCCCCAACAAAGCTCACCAGGAGACTCATCACAGAGATTGCACCAGCTTTAACACTTTCACTCCATCACAACCTTCACATGCTTTAAGCCCCTCTAACTGGAGGGCTAAGGAAAAAGAAAAAAACTCCTCCTAAACCTTCCATTTAAAGGCGACCTGGAAGCCCATCCAACTCTTCATTTCCAGCCAGTTGCACTCCTTGGATTTACATATACCATCAAGTCCTTGCAACCCTTTTCCCCACTGCGAACTCTGTTTCAGCTTCCTTTTGCTTGTTTTCTTCGCATGAAGTCTTCACCAACCCCTCTTAATTACAGTGCCTTCCCTCTGTTAATAATTTCCTATTTATACTGCATATGGCTTGCTTTGCATATATTTGTTTGCATGTTGCCTCGACATTAAATTGTAAGTTCCTTGAGGGCAGGGAATTATCTTGCCTTTTTTTTTGTTGCCCCAGCATTAAGCAAAATTCCTAGCACAATAAATGTTTATTGATTGATTCCTTCATTAGATTTTAAGGTCTTTGAGGGCAAGGCTTGTCTTTTTTTTGTCTTTGTATCCCCAATGTTTAACACAGTGCCTAGCACACAGCAGGAATTAATAAATGTGTACTGTATTGCACTGTACTGTATCATAAATTATGGTATATGTATGTAGTGGAATATAATTGTGCCTTAAGAAATGAAAACATGGATAGTTTTAGAGAAACCTGGGCCCAGTATGAACTGAAAAAGAGCTCAACACAAAAAATTTTATAATAACATCATAAGGAAAAACAACTTTGAAAGACTTCAGAACTCTGATCAATGCAATGGCAAACCATGACTCTGGAAGATGGAAAACAAAAAGTGTTACCCATCTGCTGCCAGAGAAGTAATGGAGTCAAAATTCAGAATAAAACGTAGTTCTGGGCATGGCCAATGTGTGTGTGGGGGCGGGTCCACTTTGCAGATATTATGTTATGAAGGTTTTCTTTCCTTCCTTTTTGTTTGGTTCAATAGAGGAAAGGAGAAAAGCTAGGACTGAGAAAAAATATAAATGCCTATATCTAAATCAAATTTCATTTTGCCACTTATCTATACATTCAAAGATACATTTTTTATGGAAAAAATAGTTATTTATAACACTACAACCACCTTTAAGACAATGATAATTCTAGCATGATATAGGAATTACTTTTTAAAACTGTTAAGGTGCCTAGCAGAACAATACCAAAAAAAGGTATATTTCAGTGCTTGCTAATGATCCACTGATTCGTTTAGGATCTCTTTTGGAGCTCTGCATGCAGTCAAAGATCGGAACAATCCCACTTTCAAATTTACTTCCTAGCATAAGGCTAAATGCTCACATAAGGCTTAGTAAAACACAGGGTTCTAACACAGTTTACATGAGGCAGAAAGTTAAAGATGGGCAATTTTACATATGTTACCACATTTAGTTGACACTTTGCTTCATTAAGCTAAACTATTTTTTTCTTGTTACAAAAGAAGGTTCGCTGGAGATTGGATATGTTCAGAAATATGATGTAAGAACAAAACACATCAGTTTAAGACAAAAACAAAAAATTAATAATGCTTATTAGATGAAATGTTATCTATTTAAGAAGACAAAAATATATATGGTAATAGGAATCACACAATAAAAGTTTAGGTACTTAAAGGGATATCCTCCAATGTGAAAAATTCGCTTATGTAAAATACTTCATTTTTGGATAATGGTGAATGGGCATTACTATTTAATAGAATATGTCTTAGAATATTAATGAATAATATTACAATATTGAATTTAGTTGATAAAAATAGCACATTATGGGTATTGTTACAAAGAAAGTCACCACTATAAATAAGATAATGCAACCAATTTTTTCCAGTCCTTGTCCATATACAAGTCAATACAATAAAGTAAAAATTTCAAATACCTGTCTATGAAAGAAAGGGAAGAGAACAATTATTCATTAAGTGCCTACTATGTGCCAGGCACTATACTAAGTGCTTTGAAAATATTATCTCATTTAATCCTCACAACAACCCTGGGAAAGAGATGCTATTATTATTCCCATTCTACAGATGAGGATACTGAGGTAAACAGGGATTACGTGACTTGCCCAAGTGTTACATAGCTAGTAAGTATCTAAGACTGAATCTGAACTCAGTTCTTCCTGATTCCAAGCCTAGCATTCAAACCACTGTATCACCTAGGTGACATTTCAAATATACAAGATAAAGCATGTTTGTTTTGGAATAAAGAAACCTCATCTCAGTCATGAGTGAATAATTTTCTATTCAAGATGAGGTTTTTGCTAACTTACTAAATTGTAGATATGGGTCAGGCCAACAAACTTTTGCTCCATCAACAACACCTCACTGGGGTGGCTAGGTGGTGCAGCGAAGAAAGCATAGGTCCTGGAGACAGAAGGCCCTGAGTTCAAATCTAGTCTCAGACACTACTAGCTGTGTGACCTTGGGCAAGTCACTTAACCCCAATTGCCCTGCCTTCTCCCCTCCAAAAAGAGAAAAAAAACACCACCTTATCTCCTCTACCAAAAAAATCCATAGGTACCTATGCTAAATTCTGATTATTTTTTTCCATCTGATGCTTCAAATCTACTGGAATCCATTTTTATACAGTTGAAACACCAACATATTACTATGGGACTGATAAGCAGTTTCTTCCCCTTTTCTGACTCATCTATTTGCTTTAGCCTGTATCTTGTAAGTAATTTCTTCAAGCAGTATATGAGATGAGGAGGGGGAAAAATGGAGGAATAAAAAGAGCCACTTGGTCCAAAAATAACCACTCTACATTTAATGTAAGAGTTTTCATTCTGAAATACTATCTGTTCACAAAAATATTACCAATGTCAATGAAGTTTTTCTACATGTGTGTTAGCACTATCTGGTTTTATAAAACAAACTTTCTAAGTTTTGAAAAGTCTGAGGGATTCTCAACATCTGGGAACTAAGAGTACCTAAAAAAAGTTGGTATACATATAAAAAATTAAATTATTTAACTAAAATATTAGGGTTGTGGTTGTCTTAATTACTTTTGCTGTTGGACTACTCTGATTTTATTCTGAGAACGATCATCTCTTGCTTGGTTCTTTCATTACCAGGTAGTTTGCTAAACAGTTGGCAGAGTAGGGATGAATTCAGGTGAATACTGTTTCATGTTGGGAAATTAGGGATGGCATATGTCATTTTACAAACTGCAAGGTATGCTGCTACAATTCCTTCTAATTACATGAAATCTACTACAATACCCAAGAAGGAGTGGATAGCCTTTAACTATGGACATGTGATGCTAAAGTAAATCATCAGGCATTTAAAAAAAACACAGAAACAAGAAATACAGTGAGAGTTCTTTAGAAGTTAAGTGGAGGAAAATCTTTGTAGCAAGATTTCTTTAATAAAAGTTTCATATATACAAGGTGGGTAGGGTAGGTATAAAAAAAAGAAAAGAAAAATTTAGGAACTCTGATCAACGCAATAACCAACTACAATTCTAAAGTACTGATAATGAAGCATATTACCCATCTCCTGATAAAATGGTGATCTCTATCTGTCCTCAAAGTGCAGAATGAGACAATTTTGGGGACGGGGAGGAGATGGGGGGAGCATGGCCAATATTGGACATTTGCTTTACTGGACTATATATAAGTGTAAGAAAGGTTTTGCTTTTCTTGCTTCCTCAAATGTGGGAAGGGGAGTGGAAGCAGTGGAAAGGAGAACAGGTGGATCTTTCTAATACAATTTGAGATCTGGTACAGCTAGACCACCTTTCAGATTTTGTTTTCATTTATTCCCTTGATATCCTTTCACTTCTGTTCTTCCAAATGCACTATTGTTTTTTCTAGCTCTATAAAATAATTTTTGATAGTTTATTATGCCACTGAATAGATTAATTTAGGTAGAACTGTTGTTATATTGGCTCAGCCTGCCCATGAACAATTAATATTTTTCCAATTGTTTAGCTTTATTTGTGTAAAAATGTTTTATAGTTGTATTCATATATTTCCTGGGTTTGTCTTGACAAGTAGGCTTCCAAATATTTTATATTGTCTACAATTATTTTAAAAGGAATTTCTCTGTCTCTTGCTACTGGACTATGTTGGTAATATATAGAAATGCTGATGATTTATATGAGTTTATTTTGAAACCTGCAACTCAGCTAAAGTTAATAATTTTAAGTAGTCTTTTAGTTGATTCTCTAGGATTTTCTAAGTATACCACTATATCATTTGCAAAGAGTGATGGTTTTGTTTCTTCATTGTCTCTTCTAACTCCTTTAATTTCCTTTTCTTCTCATATTGCTATAGCTAACATTTCTAGTACAATATTAAATAACAGAGGTGATGATGAGCATCCTTGCTTCACTTCTGATTTTATTGAGGTAGTTTCTAGCTTACCCCCATTATAGAAAATGCTTGCTGATGGGTTTAGATAAATATTACTTATCATTTTAAGGTAAGCTCCATTTATTTCTATGCTCTCTAGTGTTTTTAACATGAATGGGTACTGTATTTTGTCAAAAGCTTTTCCTGCATCTACTGAGATAATTATATGACTTCTGCTGGTTTTGTTATTGATATGGTCAATTTGGTCAAGTTTTCTTGATATTGAATCAGTCCTGAATTCCTGGTATAAATCCCACCTAGTCATAGTATATGATCCTTGTGATATACTGCTGTAATCTCTGCTAATATTTTATTTAAAATTTTTGTATCAATATTCATTAGAGAAATTGGTCTATAATTTTCTTTTTCTGTACTGGCTCTTCCTGGTTTGGGTATCAACATCATATTTGTGTTATAAAAGTAATCTGGTAGGGCTCCATCTTGCCTATTTTTCCAAAAAGTTTATATAATATCGGGATTAATTATTCTTTAAAGGTTCAGTAGAATTTGCTTGTGAATCCTGGGGGTTTTCCCTTAGGAAGTTCATTGATGGCTTGTTCAATTTCTTTTTGTAAGACTGGGTTATTTAAGCATATCATTTTTCCTGCTGCTAATCTGGTAATTTGTATTTTTGTAGATATTTACCCATTTCATTTAGATTGTCAAATTTATTGTCTTATAATTGGATAAAATAGTTCCTAACAATTGTCTTAATTTCCTCTTCACTGGTGTTGATTTTTTATATTAGCAATTTGGTTTTCTTCTTCCCTTTTTTAAATCCAATTAAGCAATGGTGTATCTATTTTTTTTTCCATAAAACCAGTTTCTAGTTTTATTAGTTCAATGGTTTTCTGACTTTCAATTTTATTAATGTCTCCTTTGGTTTTCAGGATTTTCAATTTGGAGTTTGATCTGGAAATGATGCATTTACTATTTCTGCATTTGATTGTAAGGGTTGTATGTCCTAATACATGGTCAATTTTTGTGTAGATGCCATGTATTACTGAGAAAAACATATATTCCTTTCTATTCCCATTCAGTTTTCTCCAGAGATCTATCATATCTAACTTTTCCAGAATTTTATTCACCTCCTTAACTTCTTTCTTGTTTATTTTTGGTTAGATTTATATATTTCTGAGTGGGGAAAGCTGAGGTCACCCACTAATAAAGTTTTATCTATTTCTTCCTGGAAGTCATTCAACTTCTTCAAAAATTAGGATGTTATACCATTTGGTGCACATATATTTCATAGTTATATGATTTCACTGTTTATGGCACCTTTCAGGTTGATAGTTTCTTTTGTTTTCTCTTTTAATTAGATCTATTTTTGCTTTTGCTTTGTCTGAGATCATTGCTACCCCTGCTTTCTTTGCTTCAGCTGAAACACAACAGATTCTGCTTCAGGTCCTTACATTTACCTTGTGTGTATCTCTGCTTAGAATGTGTTTTTTGTAAACATATTATGGTATTCTGGTTTTTAATCCATTCGACTATCTGCTTCTGTTTTATGGGTGAGTTCATCCCATTCACATTTATACGTATATAACTGTGTATTTCCCTCCATGTTACTTTTTGCTTGTTTATTCCCCTCCCTTACCTCCACCTTTTCCCTCTTCTGATAACCACTTTTCCCAATACATCCTCCCTTTTATCAGACCCTGCCCCTTCTATTATCCTTGTCTGTTTTTACTTCCTTGTAGAGTGAGATTTTCTATATCCAACTGAGTATGTATGTTATTCCCTCTTTGAGTCAATTTTGATGAGTAAGGTTTAAGCTTTGCCCACCACTCCCTATTTTCCCTTCAATTATAATAGATCTTCATAACTCTTTTATGTGGGATAATCTACTCCATTCAATCTCTCCCCTCCTTCTTCCTCCAAAGTAATTTTCTTTCTCATCCCTTTATTTTGTTTTTTCAAGAATCATCCCATCAAAGTCACCTTATGTCCACACCCTCTGTCTACATATACTCCCTAATTGCTCTTAGGAACAATTGTTCAATTTATAGTAATTTATAGTAATAAAATAATTTATTATTATTAAAGTAATATAGTAATTTATAGTAATAAAGTAAAGAGTAACAAATATTATCTTCAGAAATATAAACAGTTTAATCTTATTGAATTTCTCATGTTTTCTTGTTTCTTTTTTTGACCTTTTTATGTTTCCCTTACGTCTTGTATTTGGAAATAAAATTTTTTATTCAGTACTGGTCTATTATTTATCTTTTTGCAGAGTACATGATTTTTGGTTTAATCATAACTCCTTTGCCTTTGGGTATATCATATTCCAAATCCTCCCGACCTCTAATGTGGAAGCTGCCAAATCCTATGTAATCCTGACTGTAGCTCCACAATATTTGAATTGTTTCTTTCTGGCTGCTTGCAATACTTTCTCCTTGATCTGTAAGTCTCTGAAATTTGGCTACAATGTTCCTGGGAGATTTCATTTTGGGATCTCTTTCAGGAGGTGATCAGCGGATTCTTCCAATTTTTATTTTGCCCTCTGGTTTTAATATATCAGGGCACTTTTCTTTGATAATTTCTTGGGAAAATGTTATCCAGGCCTTTTTTAAAAATCATGGCTTTCAGACAGTCCAAAAGTTCTTATATTATCTCTCCAGGATCTATTTTTTAGGTCAGTTGTTTTTCCAATGAAAAATTTCACATTTTCTTTTTTTTTTACTTTTTAAATTGTTTTACCATATCCTGACATATTATAGAGTCATTAGTCTCCACTTATTCAATTCTAATTTTTAAGGAATTATTTTCTTCAGTGAGCTGTTGTACTTCCTTTTCCATCTGACCAATTCTATTTTTTAGGGAGTTATTTTCCTCAGTAAATTTTTGTATATCTTTTTCCATGCTATTGATTCTTTTTTTCATGATTCTCTTCTATTACTCTCATTTCTTTTCCTAATTTTTCTTCTACTTCTCTAATTTTCTACTTAAAATACTTTTTAAGCTGCTTTCAGGAATTCTTTTTGAGCCTGAGACCAAATCACACTTTTCTTTGAGGCTTTAGTAGCCATTTTGATACCATTGTCCTCTTTGAAGTTTATACCTTGATCCTCCCTATCACTATAGTATCTTTCTATAGTTAAGCTCTTTTTCTGTTTTTTGCTCATTTTTTTCTGCCTTTTTTTGTGACTTGGTGCTTGTAATTGTTGGGGTCTGGTCCTGCACTGTCCCAAGCCTTTTGTGCTAAGGCTCTGGGTCTTACTGTTAGGTTTCACTGGGCTTCAGGGCTTAGTTGCTTTCTTTCTCTAGCAAGTAGGGTTTCCCTTCTTGCTTGTACTGGTAGCTGGGGGCTCCCTGCTGACCTCCCTTGGGTATGGGGTTTAGCTGGCCTGCTTGGGGGAGGAGAGGAGGCCTTAATGCTAGGATGCTATGGAAACAGGGTCTCTCTGTTGGTAGGCCCTGGGGGGGTAGGGGTCTTACTGCTGGCCAGCTCCAGGGAGGCGCTTCACTACTGGTCAGCAACGTGGTCAAGGCCTTTCTGGTGGCTTGTGTGGGGAGGAAGGAGGCTTGCTGTACTACACAGAATTTTCACTTGCCTAGGGAGCAGGTTTGCAGGAGGGCAAGACCTCACTGGTGGGCTGCCCCAGACTTGAAGTCTTGCTGCAGGGGCCCTACTGTGAGTCTGGCTGCTGCTGCTGCTGTTGCTGCTTCTGCTGCTACTGCTACTCTTGGACCTTGCTCCCCTTTCACCTCAGTGAGACAGACCTTTCCTGTTGTGTTGTTAAGTTGTTTTCCTGCTCCTAAATTAATTCTGAGGCAGGTTTCTGGTTGTTTAGAAGAAAATTGGAGAGGACTTCAGAGGGTTCCTTCCTCACTCTGCCATCTTGTCAACAGAATTAAGACCTATGCTTTAGGACTAATCAATTTGAATGCTAGATGGATAATGTATTAGAGAAAGAACAGACTGAATTTAGGAAGATAAAAAGACTATTGCAATAGCCCAGAAGAGTGGTGACGACCTGATGGTTTTGTGAATAGAAAGAAACAGATATTGAAGAGGTTTAAATCCAAGACTTGACAACTGTTTGGATATGAAGGGTAAGTGAGAAAAATAAAAAATCACTCCTAGAGACTTTGAGCCTGGATGGACTGGAAGAATGATGGTACTCGGGGTGGCTAGGTGGGGCAGTGAATAGTACACCAGCCCTGGAGTCAGGAGGACCGGAGTTCAAATCTGGCCTCAGACACTTAACACTTACTAGCTGCTGACCTTGGATAAGTCACTTAACTCCAATTGCAATTGCCCTGCCTTCCCCCTCCAAAAAAACAAAAAAGAGAGAGAGAGAGAAAGAAAGAATGGTGGTACTCCCATCTCAGCAGAAAGGGAGAGATGGGAGGGGTATAGGTAAAAGGATCATGAGTTCACTTTTGGATATGTTGAGTTTGAGATACTTATGGAAAACCCTGAAATAAATATGTCTCACAAAAGTTAGAGATACTGGACTGAAATTTCAAGAGAGGGATGAAAGCTAAATATGTATATTTGAGAATCATGTGCACAAAGGAAAGAGTCGAAACCATAAGATGTAATAAGATCTCTGATGGTCTCTAATGTCAAGGCCTCTTAATTTTACCTTCCTAACATTTCTCTCATATGTCTCTTTCTCTCCTCTGACACAGCTACCACACTGCTAATGACCCTCATCACTTCTACCTAGACTACTGCAACAGCCTATTGATTGGTCTCCCAATCACAAGTCTCTCCCTGTTCTAGTTCATCCTCCACTTAGCTGGCAAAGCGATACTCCCAAAGCACAGGTCTGACAACACCACCCCACTACTCTATAAACTCCAATGGTTCCATGTGAACTCCAGGATAAAGTAAAATAATCCCTTTGTGTTCAATATCCTTTATAACCTGCCCCCTCCCGTCTTTCCCATCTTCTTACATTCTACAGCACCTACCATACCCACATATTCTATGATCCAATGACAATAACCTCCTGCTTGTTTGTCTTACAAAACGTTCACTCTTTAGGCTCTAGCTATTCAATGTCTGTCCCTCAAACCTAGAATACTCTCCCTCCCCATATCTGCCTATTGTCTTTCTTCAAGTCCCAGCTGAAATCCCCCCTTCTAAGGGAAGCTTTTTCCAATCCCCCTCAATTCTGGAGCTTTCCCTCTGCTGCTTATTTCCAATTCATCCTATATATATAGTTTGTTTATACAAAGTTGTTTGTGTATTGTCTCCCCCATCAGACTGTGAGCTCCTTGAGAACAGGAACTGTCTTTTATCTTTCTTCTTATCCCCAGTACTTAGCACAGTGCCTGGCAGCTGCTTAATAAATGTTTACTGGCTGACTGATGAGAAAATGCATTCCATTTCAAACTTAGGAATCAAATAAATTTATTCCTCTCAACTGATAAGGTAAATAACAACAAAGAAAATCTACAAGCTATATTCCCTGATCAACACTGTGCACAAAGTAGGTGCTTAATAAGTGTTTTCTACCAATGAATTGGGAACCATTGTATCTATATAACAGCTAGATCTCTATTTCTTTCACTCTGCACATATTATACACTAATCTTAGCTTCTCTTAAGATGTAATTCCTACTATTTACTGGTACCTTTACTTCCCAAATCTTTTAATTGGCCCCAAGAGGTTCCTCATTCTTCTGTAGAATGATTAATGTAGTCACCCTCAAGGACAAAGGACGATGTTAATTAATGCCTGTCAATAAATACTACAAACAACTGAGATACATTTATATTTCAAATAAAATTCCAGATTTCTTGTCTCAAAATTTTCAGCTTTGGGAACGTGTTATTTTAAATTACTTGCTCTCCAGACTTTTCAGTGTCTCTCTTTAAAATCCAATTGGACTTTTCAGGGCAGTTCTAGGCAAAAATAATGTAAATATCCTCACAGATACTGAGTGACCCCTCACCCATCCTTCAAAATTCCCAATAGGCAGAAAAGAAAAATCTCACCATTTTGAGGTACAGTAGACTACTAAGTCATAATACAACACCAGAGGCGTTAGACTTTAAAATTACCTACCAAACAGGACTTTAAATACTTTGATAATATCATAGGGACCACACTAATGCCAAGACAAAATAAAATACAAAGACATCTACATAAACATTCATAAACTTAGAATACATAAAACATTCATAGTATGACTGGCAATAAGATAAGCAGTATATGTTTTGAAAAGTTGAAGTGAAGAATGCTAGAAGTTGCATGTTTACTTCCAGTATAGGAAGGTTTTCCTTTTACAGTAGCAGGGTAAGGGAGTAATGGAAAAGATGCAGTATTTGGTAACAATTTTATGGGAAGGAGGGAGTTGTGTGAGAGTAAGAAAAGCTATAAATCAAAAATAAACCATATGGTATGTGAGAGTATGAAGAGTCTGAATTATGTAATGGAAGGAAATGAAAAGAGTTATCAAATGAAGAGCCTTGACAGATTAAAAGGACCACAGATGTTGTGCAGAATCTTCAAAAAGATGTCATAGAAGCAAAGGGATTGGTGAGGGGAAAGAACAAACCTTCGAGGTAGCATTAAGAATCTACAAGAAAAGAAAAGCAGCAAGTTTATAAACTAGCAGTCATCTTCATTTCTTCCCCCTTCTCCTTAACCATTTAAGTCACCAGTTTTCAAGTGCTGTCTACAAATGCTCTCACATGAATCCCCCTTCTCTTTGTTCACATGGTCACCACCATTAATTCACACCCTCATCACATCTTGCCTAAACTAACAGTAGTGTTCCTACATCTTACCTCTTGCCTCTCCAAACCATCCTCCACTGGGACTGACACTAAACATGTGTCTTTATTAGAATATCAAACTGCTGGAGAAGAATTTACTCTAGCAATGTAGGATGGCATCTACTGTACAACTTATATAATCTTTGAGAGTTGCCTATACCACTGAAAGGGAACATAAATTGCCAGGGTCATAAGGCCAGTATATACCACAAATAGGACAAATTTAGGTTTTCCTAATTCCAAAGGCTAGCTCTCTCTATCTACAGCTCAAGTCTCTATATGTCAAATTCACATTTCTAAAATCCAGGTCTAAACATGTCATTACCATGCTCAAAGAAGCTTCCACGCTACCCAATCCTTCCAAAACAGGGTTCTTAACATTTTCTGAGTTTGACAGAACTTATGAATTCCTTCTCAAAATAATGTTTTTAAATGGATAAAATAAGTAGGAGTACAAAGGAAACCAAGTACAACGAAATATAGTTATCAAAATATTTTTTAAAATAAGTTCATAGACCCCAGGTTAAGAATATCTGCTCTAGGTAAAATACAAACTACCAGTCTGGCATTTTAAACCCTTCACAATCTGGATACAATCTATCTATTTCCAGACTTCTATCATATCACACACACACACACACACACACACACACACACACACACACACACACACTCTCATTTTTGAAATTACTAGCATGTGATGGTCAGATCAAATGAGGATTTTTCAAATATCAGGGTCTATAATACTAGAGCAGAGAGTCAATGAGTTGTCAATTAGCTTAGCTTCTCGGGCTCAGTTTTTTCTGTAATATGAAGACACTGAACTAAATTATACAAAGTAGAATTTCAGAGCAAGATGGGACCTTATAAATTTACTACTACAAAACTCTAAACTGTACAAATGAGGAAATTATGATTAATTACGGAACAACACTAAAGTTAATGAATTATAGAAACAACAACGATTATTTAAAAGATAATGATGACAAAAATTATATGTCAAATTTTATGGTGAATATTCAAAACAGTACTGAAAGGCAAACTGATAGGACTATAAATGTCTATATAATAAAATAGAAATGAAAAAAGAATATGCAACGTGATATAAAAAGGATGTAGAGCTGTCAAAGTGATAGGAAGTAATATAGTGAGCTCCTCTCCACAAACTAGTCTAAAAAATGCATCAGACCAACTTCTGATGGAGAAACACAGAAAAAAAAATCATCAAATCCTTTGTCTGGTCCAGCCAAGGATAAGGAAGACAGACACAGAGGCCTATGGACATGGTCCAGCCAAGCATAAGGAAGGCAGACATAGATGCCTATGGATATTGGGGACCCTGGGGCTGGACTGGGTCATAAGTACATCCAGAATGGAGAGCACTCCAACACTCAGCACGGAGAGACCACACCAGCAATGGAGGAGGTCCCAAACCCTTACCTGGGCACCCCTCAGAGCCATAATGGGTCACTGCAATGGGAAGAGGTACAAACTGGAATCTCTGTCACCCAGCTGGAGGTCAGATCCAAAGCAGATCAGAAGGGGTTTTACTCAGGGAAGTAGTGCTCCTGAATAGGGAAGCCCTGGGTAACGTACTGAGACATTCAAAAGTCAGCAGCAGTACAGCTTATACCCCAAATAAAGAACAGGGTCTCATTCTCAGCAGCTATTCCAGCATGTAAAGCAATAACCAAGACATGAAACCCAAGCAAACAACAAGTCTACAATTCTGACACTCTGCAACAAAGTTTTACTACTGCTTGATAGAGACAGAGTCCAACAGCCGTCTATACTCCTGTTCAGACCCAAACTCAGGTCTAGAACTTGCAGAACTCAGACCAGAGGAGAAGCAACCAGACTTTACCATGAGTACTATAAGCACTGAAAGTTAGCAGTTCCCCAACATGACCCTAAGGTCCTAAGATAAAAAAATCAATACCTCAAGAAAGTAGTAACAGGAGCAGTCTAGACCTTCCCTCCAGAAGTGTGGCATAGTCCAACCCTAATATCAGTCTAAAGTCAGGAATTAGGCTGAAGAATAGGCAAACAAAACAAAACAAAAAAACAACAACAAAAGAAAAGCTATTCAAAACTCAAGACACAAACACAAAAGAGAATGACTCCAAAACACCTACAAGTAAAGCCTCAGAGAAAAACACACCTTGGACACAGACAGAATTTCTTGAAGAAATAAAACCAGAGTATTTTTTTCCAAGAGTCAAACAACGTTGCTGTAGTTTTTGAACTGAACGAAAGTACTTGAGGACAAAATTAGAAAAGAAATGAAAGTTATGGGAGAAAAAAATGTAAAGGGAATTAACAGTTTGGCATAAGAGGTACAAAACTTGCCCAAGCAATAAACTGCCTGAAAATTAGAATAAACCAAATAGAAGCCAATGATTTGATTATGCAATTAGAAATGTGAAAACAAAGTCAAAACACTGAAAAAATAGAAGAAAATATAGGGTAATTTATTAAAAAGAACTGACCTGGAAAAGGTCAAAGAAAGCACATTTAAGAATCACTAGGTTAACTAAACATCATGACCAAAAAAAAAAAAAAAAAGAGCCTAGAAATCATACTTTAAGCCATCTTAAAGTAAACAGCCCAGAGGTCTTAGCGTCAGAGGATAAAGTAGAAAGAGAAAGACTCTATTGGTCATCTCCTGAAAAAACTCCAAAGTGAGAGCTCCTAGAACCATCATAGTCAAAATCTAGTTTCCAGGGAAAAGAAAAATCACTGTAAACATCCAGAAACATGTATCATCTCCCCACATATGAATAAGCAGTTTGTTCCTTTGCAATCCTTTATCATTGTTTATTCATATTTACCTTTTTATGCTTCTTTTCACTCCTCTGCTCTTCAAAATTTTTCCACAGTTCTCTTCATTTCATCAGGAATGCATGGAAGTCCTCTATTTCATTAAAGATACATTTTTTCTGTCTGTAAGATTATACTCAGTTTTGCTTGGTAAATTACTCTTTGTTGCAAGCCTAAATCCATTGCCTTCTGGTATATCATATTTCAAATTTTCTCTGCTCCTGTATACCAGTGGCTGCTAAATCATGTCCAAGCTGTGCTTGTCTTTATGGCTTTGTACTAAGGTTGGTCTGTTTGAAATTCTGGAGGAAGTATCTGGGTCTTACTTCATCCTGCTTTGTATTCTCTTAGGTAGTACTGAAGTTTTCTCATAGTAATATTAAGTACTGTGTTCTTCATGGATCTCAGAAGCAGCTCAGGCTAGAGAACTACAAGATTTTACCATACCGAAAGCAGTCTGCTCTACAGTGAAGTCTGGTCACAATACTCCTAGTCTAAACTTTGCAAACTACTGACCCTGAATATGGTTTGGGCGACTTAACTTTAAGTTTCTCTCTGGCTGAAGTTCTAGTACAGGAGAAGGGAACCTGCGGCCTCAAGGCCACATGTGACCTTCTAGGTCCTGGGGTACAGCCTTTTGACTGAGTCCAAGTTTCACAGAACAAATCCTTTTATTAAGGGGATTTGTTCTGTGAAGTTTAGATTCATTCAAAGGGCTACACTTGAGGACCTAGAAGGAGATATGTGGCTTCCAGGCCAAAGGTTCCCTACCCTTGCTCTAGGAGATTGAGGCTGGCCCCAGACACTGTCACCTATCTGGAAAACGCTGTAGGTTCAGAAGGACAGAAATTTAAGCCTTTCTTGGTCTGAGCTCCTTGCTTTGGTCACACAGTAGCAGGTTTCAGATAGAGCTAGGGACTAAATTTAAAACTTGTTCCAAGGTCAGTCACACAGCTGCTGTTCACCTCTGTTCCCACTCCTTGCTCCAACATATAGCCACAAGACTACAAGGAGAAAGAAAAGAGAGGAGACAAAAGAATACTCTATGGGAAAAATGAGGAAGAAGGGAAAGTAACTTGTTTCTCATAATTAAGCTACAAGAAAGGAAGCATATACCTTTGGGTAGAGGAATTGGAATTCATATGAACCAGCTACTTATGAACTAAATAATGGAGAGGTAAAACAAATCACCACTAAATACACATACGTGGATATGTGTGGGCACACAAAACATGGAGGAGACTGAATGAACGAAACAGGGAATAGCAAGAAGGGGGCAATGTAATGTTAATGGAATAGCAAGATCTTCCCCACCCATTAATAGGCCTATGTGACCTGCTTTGAGATCTGGCCCAGCTTACAGCTGTGATACAGCCTCAGTTGCATGGAGCCCAGTGTGTCAAAGGAGCTTGTCCAATTGAGCAGAGTGAGAATGAAACAGAGCAGGACAGGTAGAGTAAGGAGCGAAGGGAGAGATTTACCTAGGGGAACTTGTTTGTGGGGAGGCTGTCAGCACTCCCTGGATTAGAGATGAGTACCTTGGTATCCTAATAGTGATATTCCTAATATATATTTGGTTTTGTTTTTGAGGAACAGAATTTATTCTATTTTCTGAATCTACCCTGGAAATATGTATGCATATTCATAGCAGGGGCTGCGGGTATCACATTGGTGCTAATTTGACAACGAGGATGAGATCAGAAAACATAAAACCTCTTCTAGGAGATAGAAAGGCTCTAGGGAAGGAAATGGATATTCCGGGATGGAAGGATTTACCTTATTGCCCCCTTGCAAGAGAATGGGCTAAAAGCACAGGACTTTGTGAAAACTGGGAACTGAAGCTACAGAAGGCAGAACCCACAGATTTAGAAAGATGTTTGCAAGGAATACCAATAGAATTGGGGAAAGAAATGGCAGAGGTATGTAGAAGAGGATGGGTGTTGTTAAAAAATTACCATATTACATGTAAGAGTAGAGACAAATTAACGGAGGAAAAGGTTCAAGTGGAAAAGGAGTTAGCTGATTTGCATGAGAAGCTTTCTATGTTACAGTGTCAGAACTTTCCTTCCGAACAGTGGTTCTCAACCGTCCTAATGCCACATCCCTTTAATACTCATATGTGGGCATATCTGCACATGTTTTCTGATGGTCTTAGGTGACCCCTGTGACCCCTGTGAAAGGGTCGTTTGACACCCTCCCCAAAGGGGTCGTGACCCACATGTTGAGAACCACTGCTTTAGAAGAAGAAGCTACAAAGTGTTAGGTGGTAGCTGAAAAGACGTCTGTGAGTTTAGCTCAGCAAAAGAGAAAAGTTAATAAGAGGAAAGTGCACACAACCGTTGCACATGGAGGGCCCAACTGGGACCCAGACACCTGGGAGGAAGACACAGAGGAGGAAGATGAAGCAAATTCAGATGAAGCTTCTAGAAATGTGGATGCATGTTCAATAATATAAAGGAAGCAGGAAAACCAGGGGGATCACACAGTGTTCAAGGAAGTAACACAGGATTTTACACAGCAATAAGTCATAGAAATATTAAGCTGACTCACCCAAAAAATGAAAGACTCACTAACTAGTATCTTGGATGATGAGAATCAGTGACAAGAGGGCTGGAGGAGTAGAGACAGATAACACATATTGTTTGAAATTTATAGGTATTAATCAGAATACCTTTATACAACAAGCTTTTAGGAATTACCATATTCAAAGAGGTTAATAATGGAACTAATTTGTTAGCTTTAGTTGCAGAGGGATGCAATAAATAGTACCCCACTGACTGTGTCCAAGTGGAGACAGATACTGGTATATGCTTAGGAATTGTATGACGAAGTTAAAAGAAGAGATAATGAAAACTATTGTCATGGTGGGAGATGCAGATGCATATCATAGCACAATCTTGATGGTTCTCCAGAGAAATATAATAGTGAAAACTGCTCCTCCTTCTGCTTATAAACACATAATTCTGACTACTAATTCTAGAAACAGAGCACCCTCTTTCAGAGGTGATTCGTAAGATTTCACAGCAAGGTGACCTAGGGGAATAGGGAAGAGATAAATTTTCTCAAGAGAGAAAAGAAAACAGCCAGCAAACTCAAAGTCAGAATAGATTAACCAGGAGAGAAATGTTTACTGATTTACTGAGAATAGAGATATATTATGGAAGAATAAATGTTATTCCAACTAACAAACTATATAAGATATACCGGAACAAGGACTTAACGTTAGACGGAATAGGAAAGTAGGAACTGCCCGTACAAATCCTCCTGAATCATTCTATCCAAGTTTGTCACACCTGCAGGGAGAATAGGAAACTGGTCAAGCCCCAGCTCAGATTAAAGAAGTACACAGGGGTGGCTAGGTGGCACAGTGAAGAGAGCATGGGCCCTAGAGTCAGGATGACCTGAGTTCAAATCCAGCCTCAGACACTTAACATTTACTAGTCCTGTGACCTTGGGCAAGTCACTTAACCCTAATTGCCCTCCCTTCCCTCTTCCAAAAAGGCAGAAGAAGAAAGAAGAAGAAGAAGACAAAGAAGACAGACGGGATTACAGACCCCATATCAGTTTAACCATATATACTGGAAAAATAGAGCAACCACTATAACTTGGGCATTAATGGAGACTGGGACAGAGGCCTCCCTTATATATGGAAACCCTGATAAATTTAAACATTGAAACACTATTACCTGGGAGGGGCTGAAATACTAGCTAGACAAGTTAAACTAATGATGAAAATTGGGCAATTACCTAAGAAAGAATATACAGTGGTAATTGTATCTGTTCCTTAATACATCATTGTGATAGATACATTGAGAGGTATGACTTTAAACGTACCTGAAGAGAGATACCAATTTGTAGTAAGGAAGATAGTAAGCAATACAATTCCAGTAGGTTCGTGGACTCCAGAAGCATGGCTGACACTGTATTTACCCTGCTTCTAGTTACTGCCTCATTATTTTTAGTTGTTGTTTAACCTGTTTGCTAGATTTGTCTCCTCCAGGCTTAGTGCCCTCCACTTGTAGATGACTGACTGCTTAAGTGGGATGTCACCATCTGTCCAAGACTATGATACGTCATCCCTGGACCTGGCATTGACCAAGTTCCAGATATCAGATAAGGAACTAATCCCTCAAATGGGACCTCTTGAGGCAGGGACAAACTCTACATCCAATCTCAGCAGGAAGTAGTTTGAGAAGATGAGATCTTTGTCCTTTACCCCAAGGGATTTTGGTCCCATTTGTTTGAGGGGGGAGAGATGGAGTGCTTGTGCTCAAGCCCCCACTCTAAGATATTGCTTTATGTGTTTACTTTGTGTTATCCCTTTTATATTGTTATGGAAGTTATATTGATATAAGTTACTCCTAAAGTCCCATCAAGCCTATGTAATGGACATGAAAGATCTTGGGGCCAAATGTAATGTTAATGGAATAGGAAGATCTCCCCTGCCCATTAACAGGCCTATGTGATCTGCTTGAACTCTGGCCCAGCTCACAGTTGGGATACACCTTGAGTCAAATGGAGCCTGAATCACGCGGAGCACAGTGTGTGGGAGGAGCTTGCCCAATGAAGCAGAGGGTGAGACTGAAACAGAGCAGGAGAGGCTGAGCAGAGAGCAGAGGGAGGAATTTGCATAGGGGAACTTGTTTGTGGGGAGGCCTGACAGAAAGAATGCTTAAGATGTCGGTACTCCCTGGATTAGTGATGAGTACCTTATTTAAATCTTACTTCCTGGTATCCTAATAGTGATAATCCAAATAAATATTTCTGTTTTACCTTTGAAAAAGAGGGTTTATTGTATTTTGCAAATCTACCCTAGAAAAACATATGCGTATTCATAGCAGCTGCTATGGATATCACACTGGCATTACAGGAGGGATTTAAGAGTAAGGGAACAGTGACAAGCAAAATTAAGTTCAATTTCAGCAGACAGATAATATTAAAAGAGATAGATAAATTATATTATACTTAAAGATACAATATGCAATGAAATAATATAAACATTCAATATGTGTACGGAATGATAAATTAAAGAAAAAATTGAAATAGAAAGCAAAACTCTAATAGTTGGGGAACTCAAGGTACCCCCTTTTAGACCAAGATAGAGAAAAATAAATTAATGATCTGAATAAAATTTTAGTTAAATTAGTTATGAGAACTCTGTGATAATTCCTGAATAGGAAAAGAAGGAATAGCTAGGTGGTAACATAGAGTGCTAGACTTGGAGTGAGGAATACCTAAGTTTAAATCCTGGCTTAGACACATGCTAGCTGTGTGGCCCTGGGCAAGTCACTTAACCTATTTCATCTCTGATTTCCTCATCTCAAAAAATGAAGAAAAAAATAGCACCTATTTCACAAGATTATTTTGAGGACCAAATGAGTAATATATGTAAAGTGTTTTACAAACTTTATAATTCTATATAAATGGTAGCTCCTATTATTATTATTATTATTACATATTTCTCAGCTATAATGTTTTCTTTACAAAAATTAATCATGCATAAGATATAAAACCTCAAATACAAAACAGCAAAACTATTAAACATATCCTTTACTGAGTACAATGCAATAAAAATTATAACAAATGGCCTTTAAGGAAAGGAGTAAGCCTTAAATGGAAACTAAATAATTTAATCCTAAAGTGGATCCAAGAACAAATGATAGAAACAATAGAAAATTTTAGCAATGAACCAACATATGTAACTATTGGGATGACACTAAACCAGTCCTTAAGGAGAAACTTACCTCTCTAAATGCTTTCATCAAAAAATGAGAAAAATAACAGTTTGATAAATAACTTTAAAAACTGGAAATGCACCACATTGTTCTTAAAACTATATAACAGATAAATAAGACTAGAAGCTAATTTTAAAAATAAAAGTGATAAACCATTAGCTAATCTAGCTAAAAATAAAGGAAAGCCAAATTGGCAATATTAAAAAGGAAAAGGGGAAATTCACAAATAATTAAGAGAAAATAAAGGAAATTATTAGAAACTATTTTGCCCAATTAAATGCCAATAAAACTGATAAATTAAATGGATAAATATTTTCAAAAAACATAAAATACTCAGAATAACAGAACAAGAAATAGGTTTTAGATCACAGAATCTCAGAAGTGAAACTGAATAAGCCATAAATCAATTCCAAATGAAAATACCTCAAAACCAGAGGAAATTAAAATTGAATTCTATAAAATATCCAAAGAACAACTGGTTTAATATTACATAAACTGTCTGGAAAATTAAGAAAAGTAGTAATTCTTCCCAACTCTTTCTATGATCCAATATCATCTTGGTACCTAAATAAGGGAGAAAACAGAAAAAGAAAAGCTAGAAGTAGCTAAGTGATACAGTAGATAAAATGCTGGACCTGAAGTCAAGAAGTCCTTAAGTTCAAATGTTGCCTCTGATGCTTACTAGCTATGTGAACCTGGCTAAGTCACTTAACTTCTGTTTGTCTCAGTTTTCCCAACTGAAAAATGGGGATCATAGCACCTATCTCTCAGGATTGTTGTGAAGATAAAATTAAAGAATGTCTGCAAAGGGCTTTAGAAATCTGCATTGGTGACATGTGTGGGTTTTGTCTTAAAAAAATGCTAGGGGAGTTAGTGCTCCCTTGCATTGGCAATGTGTATAGACTTCTTTGTTATTATGATGGATCTGGCTTACTGGTGTTTGAATAAATGTCTTGGTTTCATCTTCAAGGAAGAGAGTTCTATTAAATCTTGCGATTCAAACCTGGGAATACGCCTGCATATTCATAGCAGCTGCTGTGGGTATCACTTTGGTGAAATATTTGCCGTCACAAACAGAATCAGAAAATATAAAACCTCTACTTTGAGACAGGAAGGCTCTAGGGAAGGAAATGGATGTTCTGGGATAGGAGGATTTACCTTCTTCCTCCCTAGCAAGAGACTGGGCTAAGAGCACAGCACTCCGTGAGAACTGGGAACTGAGGCTACAGAAGAGAGAACCTAGAGATTTAGAAAGATGTTTGCAATGAATACCAATAGAACTGGAGAAAGATATGGCAGGAGTGTGTAGAAGAGGGTGAGCCTTATTAACAATTATCATATTATATGTAAAAGCAGAGACAAATTGCTGGGAAAAAATGGTTCAGATGAAAACGAGTTGGATGATATGTATGAAAGGCTTTCTATGCTGCAGAGTTCAAACTTTCCTTTAAAACAGTGGTTCTCAACCTTCCTAATGCCACAAATCCTTTAATACTCATGTGTGGGCACATCTATACGTGGGCGGACCCGCCTGGAGACAGATAGAGGAGCAGAGTATTGGTTCCCAAGACCATCAGAAATATGTGTTTTCCAATGGTCTCAGGTGACCCCTGTGAGGCCTGTGAGAGGGTCATTTGACCCCCAAAGGGGTTGCGACCCACAGGTTGAGAAACACTGCTTTAGAAAAACAAGTTAGTCAGGTAGCAGAAGAGAAGGCTGTTGTGGGTTTGACTCAGAAAAAGAAGAAAAAAATTAACAAGAGGAAAGTGCGTGCAGCCCTTGCACAGGCTGAGTCTGACTGGGGTCCAGACACCTGGGGGAGGACGTGTGGGAGGAAAATGAAAGTTAGATGAGGAGGCTTCTAAGACTCTGGACATGCATCTAATACTAAGAGGGAAACAAGAGAACTGGGGGGACACACAGTGTTTAGGGAAGTAATTTTACTTCCTGAGGATTTTACTTGGCAGGAAGTCACTGACATTTTAAGTTGATTTACCAAAAAAAATGGGAGAATTATTTGTGTCTTGGATGGTGAGAATCAGTGATGAAGAGGCCTGAGGAGTAGGGATAGATAAGTTTGAAATCTATATGTATTAGAATCCTTCTGTACAACAAGCTTTTAGGGATTAACGTATTCAAGGAGGTAACAATGGAACTAATTTGTTGGCTTTAGTTGCAGAGGGATGCAATAAACAGTACCCAACTGACTCTATGTGGCCTAGTAGAGACAGACCCTAGTATTCACTTACAGACTATATGAGAAAGTTAAAAGAGGTCATGAAAACTGCTATCATGGGTGGAGATGCCAATGCTTATCATAGTATTCCCTTAATGGTTCCTCATAGAAATAAAATGGTAAAGACTGCTCCTCCTGCTTATAAGCACCTAATTCTGACTCTTCTAATTGAGGAAATGGGGCACCCTCTTTCAGAGGTACTGGATAAGATGTCACAGTTAGGTGACCCAGGGGAATGAGGAAGAGCTAAATTTCCTCAAGATAGAAGAGCAAAGAGTCAGCAGATTCAAAGTCACAATAGAACAACAAGGAAAGAAATGTTTACTGCTTTATTAAGGGCAGGGGCAGATTTTGGAAGAATAGATGATACTCCAACTAATGAACTATATAAGATGTACCAAGAAAAGGGACTTATCAGATAGAATAAGGAAGTTAAAACTGCCCTACAGATCCTCCTAAATTATTGTATCCACATTTATAAAGAAAATAAGAAATTGGCCAAGCCTCAGCTCAGATTAAGGAAGTACACAGACAGGATTACAGACTTCATATCAGTTTAATCATATATTGGAAAGTACTGCGACAGTTGGAAGTAATCAATATGTTTAATATAAGCAATACATCAAGCCATTAAAACAAAACAAGGAGAATAGTGTCATATATTTACTGATTCATGGGCAGTAGCAAATGGGCTAGCTACATGGATACCCATGTGGAAAAATCAAAATTGGGAAATTCATGGCAAACAAAGGATTATGGGAAGATATATGGGGACATATCTTTGGTTACTAATTTGTCAGTTTTTCATGTAGATGCCCACATGGTCCTTACCACGCCAGAACATGAGTTCTGCACATGTTGATCAACTAGCAAAGATTGCTACTCAACATACTCTCCCTACTCTGACACCAACTGATGATCCAGTACTAGCAAAATGTGTCCATCAGACAGCCAGTCATTTAGGAGTCCAGGTCACATGCTAGTGAGCACAAAATGAAGATATTAGTATCTCATATTCATTGTTAAAACAGGTAGCAGAGGAATGTCACATAGGTCAACTAGAAAAGGAACGAACTGTTTTTCGGGTAGTAACTGAAGAGCAAGGGGAAAAGGCCTAGTCCAAATTTAGCAAAAAGATTATATTGGACCCCTACCCCAAGATAAAGGATACAAATTTATATGTACTTGTGTTGACACCTATTAAGGTGTACTAGTGGCTTGTCCCTATAAGAATGTGACCCAGAAAAACACCTGTTAAACTCTAGATTATCCTAAGTCTATATTATGGAACCCTAATGCATATATGAAGTGACAATGGATTGCATTTCAAGAGTAATGAAATGAAGAAATATTGTATATTAAATAATATGGAATGGATACATCATATTCCATATTATTCATAAGCATCTGGGTTAACTGAAAGAATGAATAGGTTATTGAAAGAACAGTTAAGGAAGTTAAGTTCTAATAATTCGTATCAACATTGGAAAGATAATTTGTTCACTGCTTTATGTAATCTGAATAATGGACTACTGTGAGAAAGTACACCTCTAGTCAAAATGATGCCCCAAATCTGCAAATCAGAAACAACAAAAACATAGGATCCCAAATAATGAGTATGGGACTATGAGGAAAGATGTCCCAGCACTGTATCCAGGAACAGCCTATTTGGCAGGAAATGATTTACATTGTTTAGAAGGCTTTTGGTTGGATAGAAAAGAAATAAGGAAAATCTCTACTGGAATATGTATAAGAATCCCTAAAAAATTATTCTGGGCAGATATTACCTAAACCAGTTTTAGCAGTTCCAGGATCTCAAGTAATACAAAGAATAGAAGGAATACAAGCTCAAGGCTGGAGTGATAGATTTTAATTATCGAGGAGAAATGATTGTGGTATTCCAAAATTTAGGTGAAGAGCCTACACAGTTTTGTAAAAATGATAGAATAGTTCAAGTGATTATTATTCCTTGTGCAACAATTCCCCTTTTGAAAACTGACCTTCCTTCCAAAATGACTATCAGAGGAACTGAAGGGTTTGGTTCTGCTGAGAAAATAAAATTGGGAGCTAAAGTATGGGTAAAACAAAAGCCAGATGATGTTCCAAGGGCTGCAGAGATTATTGCACACAGGAAAGATAATATAATTGTTGTTTATTCAGGAGAAGATGATTATCAAGTTGTGCCCTTGACTCATATATTTTGCTGTGAGAGGCGCTATGATGGTAGGTTCATGGACCCCAGAAGCATGGCTGATGCTGTATGTACCTTACTTCTGGTTACTGTCTCCTTATTCTTTTTGGCTTTTGTCTATTCAACTTGTTTGCTAGATTTGTTTCCTGCAGGCTTAGTGCCCTAAATAACTGACTGCTTGAGCTGGATGTCACTTTGTGTCCAAGACT
Organism: Pseudochirops corinnae; assembly: GCA_028646515.1. NCBI lineage: Eukaryota > Metazoa > Chordata > Mammalia > Diprotodontia > Pseudocheiridae > Pseudochirops > Pseudochirops corinnae. Next base: position 41,898 of record JAQQSV010000816.1, read on the forward strand.
GTAATGTGTCACCCCTGGACCTGGCATCAACCAAGCTCCAGATGCCAACTAAAGAACTGACCCCTCGAATGGGACCCCTCTGGGCAGGGTCAGCTCTACATTGAATCTCAGGAGGAAGTAGCTATAGAAGAAGAGACCTTCGCCCCTTACCCCAAGGGATTTTTAGTCTCATTCATTTGAGGGGGGAATGATGGGGTGTTTGTACTCAAGCCCCTACCCCAAGATACTGTTTTATGTGTTTATTTTGTGTTATCCCTGTTATACTGTTGTAAAGTTCTGTTGATACCAGGTACCATCAGCCTATGTAGTAAACATGAAAGATCTTGGGGCCAAATGTAATGGGAAGGGAATTTGAAGATCTTCCCTTCCCCTTAAGAGGCTTATGTGATCACATGGGAGGAGCTTGCTGAAGAGGTAGAGCAGGAAGGGTGGAACTGGAAGGAGTGAGACAGAGCTGGAAGGGAGAAGAAGCAGGCAGGCAGAGCAAAGCAGAGCAGCGAAGGGTGAATGAGAGAGAGAGAGGAATTTTGCTTAGGTTGGCTGGTGTGTGGGAAGGGCTAATGGAGGGAAGGCTTAGGGATGTTTGTGCTCCCTGCATTGGTGACATGTGTGGATTTTGTCCTAAAAAGAACTCTTGGGGTGTCAGTGATCCCTGCAATGGCACTGTGTATAGACTTCTTGGTTACTATGATGGATTTGGCTTACTGGTGTTCAAATAAATGTCTTGGTTTCATCTTCAAAGAAAAGAGTCTGTTATATCTTGTGATACAAACCTGGGAATAAGCCTGCATATTCATAGCAGCTGCTGTGGGTATTGCATTGGCAAAATACCTTACTAACAAATGGTTACTTACTAACAACTGTTACCTTATACATTTAGGAGAATAATAACAAAATTCACCTAGAGCAACAAGAGATAAGTGGGGGAAAACGGCCTAACAGCATCAAATTTCCAACTGTACTAAAAAGCAGTAATCATGAAAACTTGGTACTTGGTTTTTTTTTAAGTTGATTAGTAATTGAGTTGAGGATAGAAAAAACTAGGAGGATTTTGCATGATTAAAACAAATAAAACACAAGTAAAATTCAAATAAATAAAGAACTAATGAATAGGTAAATAAATAAGCAAATAAATATATCGGTGCTGTATATATGTTGTTTCTCCCAATCAGAATATAAACTCCTTATGGACAGGGGCTATTTCATTTTTGTCACTGTATACTCAAAGCCTGGTAAATAACAAACACTTATGGAATTTAACTGGTATAGCCAAAAAAACAGGGGACTTACTTAGAATCAGAAATTCTGTACTCAGATCTGGAGGGTTATTAGGGGAAAGAAGCTGGCTCTACAGGCAAAGGCTATGGGTTTAATCCCACATCTGACACTAAGTGTATGACCTATGTGACTGGGCAAATCTCAAGCTCCTGAGCATCAACAAGGTAGATCTAAATGACATCTGAGCTCCCCATTAGCTCTAAGTAAGATTTCTCTGCTATCTGCAACCAATCAGACTCGAACAAATAATTTTTACCTTCATGAGCCCACCTTTTGAACAGAATAACAGGACATTAGAAGATCTATTACAACAAGAGAGCATCCATTCAAATCCCAATGTACCAGTGAGAAAACTGAAATTTACTGAGGCACGCCATATCTTGCCATGGTCATAAAGTTAGTAAGTGGCAATTTAAACCCCTATTTCCCAAATCAATCTATCAGTAAGCATTTACTAAGTATCTATAATGTTCTAGGCACTGGGCCAAGTCCTGGGAATGCAAAAGTGAAGCAATCCTTGCCCTCAAAAAGTTTCTACTTGGAAAGACAGCATTTATATATAAAGGTAGATATAAATTAAATACAAAGTATTTAAAGGGAGAAGGCACCCAGCAGATATCAAGCCTGAGAAAGACATCATGCAGAAGGTGGTGTCTGAGCCAAATCTGGAAGGAAAAGAGAGAATACATAACCAATTTTACATAGAGTATATTATCACAGTACAAAAGTTAGCAGTTAGCTAAATATAGAGGGTCACATAATCTAGAAACGACTGAATAATGTAATTTATAACTCTGGAGGTCTGTAGGAAGCATGGTACTAATAGAGCTCTGACCCATTAGGGTACAATGACCACTACCACATGTCACGCCAAGTATCATCGTGACATGAACTTAAAAACAAAACAACGTGCCAGTAGGCTTTAAGAAGATTTAGTATGAAAACACTTTACACAAGATAAATGAGGGAGTGGTTATCAATATTATGAAAAAGATCCACAGTAAAATTTCTTTTTAAAAAAACACTTTAAATGTTTTCTAGTAGATTTCCAGTTATTTGAATGGTAACGATTCGACCAACACAAAATTCTTCCCCAAAAACTCTATTGCACAAGTTAGTAATAACTAACTTTTACATATCACTTTAATGTTTGTAAAGTGCTTTGCAGACATTCTCATATTTATTCAGAACTCTATCAAGGAAAATACTATTATTACCCTTAGTTCAGAGATGAAAAAACTGAGGCCCCAAGAAGCCAAATAACTTGCCTGGGGTCTAAGAGCCATTAAGTGTCTTTCCTGATGTCATGCTGTATTGGTAATGGAATTTGGAGCTGCCGCTGTATTGGCTTGGTTTTTAGGTTGAGTGTTAAAACCCAGAGCTTGTAAATCCCAATTGTGGGATGGACTTGTTGACGGGAAGAGAGAGGGCTGAACTGGGAGGAGCCGTGAATTGGGAGAGAAGCCCAAGGCCAGAGAAGGCCAGAAAGATTTTTGGGAGAGTAGTATCCAGTATGGTGGAGCCTGAGTTGCTGAGAGAAAGACTGCTGAGAGCCTGTTGGAGCTGCCAGGACTTTTGAGAACTGCCAAGAACTGAGGAGGCATGGCTGTGATGCTGGTATTTTGTCTGTCTGTTTTCATGTTGTTTGGCCAGATTCACCTGATGGTGAAGGACAGTGCTGCTGTCGTAGAGGCCCTGGAACCTGGCTGTTGGTTCACAAGACCTGAAGGAGGATTTTCTTGTGGCATCTACGCAGAAATCCTAGAAGAGGGCCTTGATGATGTTTTCAGGGGTTCTGGGACTGTCCTACAGGCAGTGAGTGACTTGATGAGGACACTGGCTATGGCTTTGTTGAGTCTTTTCTCCCCAGGAACTGAGATTGCTGAGAGCTTGCCTAGAGTGAAGATGAAAGAAGGCCCTTTCCTTGGGTATTCAATGCTGAGATGATATTTTAACCTTGTTGTAACTTAAGGGTAGATGGCCTTTTGTGCTCTCCTGCCCCTTTTGAGATTCAGGGGTGGGAAGCCTTTGAGTTTTTTGTGCTCTGTGATTGACCAAATGAATGTATCTTGTTTATGATTGGAGACTAATCTCCATTTGAGAGGAGACTTTTGACTGACTGAATGTACTCTCTAGGGGTGGAGTAGTACCTGGATTGAATTGAGAATAGAATTTACTTGCTAAAGGAACAAGTTACACTGTATTTTGACTTTCTCTGTTCTGTGAATGTTTGCTGAATAAATGGGGTTTACTATGTTGTAATCCAAACCTTGGAAGCTGCCTTTGCTTGGCATTACACATGTTCAGTTCAGTACCCATTAAGACATACAACTGACTCTATAAGGTGATCATTAAGGGATACCTTTATTGATTAGAAAACTGGGACAATGTCTGAGTTCAATGAAGGAGTAGTACAGTGGTTCTCAAACTTCCTAATGCCATGACCCTTTAATACTCGTATGTGGGAGTATCTGCATGTGGGCAGACCCTCCTGGAGACTGATAGAAGAGCAGTGTCTCGGTTCCTAAGACCATCGGAAATATGTGTTTTCCGATGGTCTTGGGCAACCCCTGTGAAAGGGTCGTTTGACCCCAAAGGGGTCGCAACCCACAGGTTGAGAACGACTGGAATAGCATTATTATTAAATAAGACATTCAAATGGGGAGAAAAAAAAGTAATCCTATCATCTTTCCAACAACTTCTCATTCTCATTTTTGATTCAAAAGAACGTTGGCCCTTGGGCTCTGGTGTTTTTCTATCGCGGCTATAATTATCTTCTCTGGGCCATAAATAGTCTAAATCAGTGGTGTCAAATGCAAATAGAAACAGGGGCCACTAAACTATACATAAGGTCACTGCAGGTTATATATTGCCTTAGTTTAAAAATGTAATATTCGGGGGGCGGAGCTAAGATGGCGGCGTAGCAGCAGCAACATATCGCAGCTCTCACATAACTACCCCAAAATACCCATGGATTAGGACTCTAAACCAATCCTAGAACTCCAAAACACACACAAAGATACTTCCCAGTAAAGTCAGCTCGGCTACGAGGCACCATATCAGCACTGCACAACCAGCCTGACCTGAAGCCGCTGCTGAGCCCCAGGGGCGGCCGGCGAGAGGAGCGGTGAGCAGATTAGCAGCAGCTGCGAGCAGCGTTCAGAACTAGGTCAGTGGAGTTTACAAAGTTGGGAGAGAAAAGCAGTCCAGCCAAAAGGCCTCCAGAGTGGAAAAGTGAAAGGCAGAGGTTTTG